>VXBI01012881.1:326885-363205 GCA_013397375.1 Toxostoma redivivum
CACCCCAGCTGGATCCCCACCCCCCCTGGATCCCCATCCCTCCCATCCTTCCAGGGCAGGGTGGCAGAGTGCTGACTCTGCCTCTCCAGCCGTGATAAGATCGTTCTGCAGAGGAGTCAATGACCCTAATTAAGAGCCTATGTAATGTTTTGCCTGAAGAGTTTCCTGTGCGTGGCTCTCCCAACATGCCTGTCTTGTTCAGAGATGCTCTTTCTGGAATTACCATTAAATTGCAGCGCTGGGTAATTGCTCAGAAGGGTTGTAAATCCAACTTAACCCTTCCTAGGTTCTGGAATGTGAGCATTTCCAAAGGATTGGATCTGAGTGCACTCTTTATATAGCAAGAAAGACTTTTCTGGGAGCTTTTTATTTTTTTTTTTTTTAATTCATATATATTTCTCCTGAAGGGCTTTTTATTAACCTGGGCAGCAAGTACTGAGTGCAAGAACAACTGACTAATTTAGAGCACCCTAGACAGCTCTGAAGGAGATTGCAAAGGTTTGCTTGACAAAACAGGCACCAAACATGTCAACTTTGGGGAATGTTACAGAGAGACTATTATGGCTCCAGGCCCTTCCAACACCAGCAGTAGGAAACTACCTCGCCCCGAGGCATATGGGCAGCAAAAAAGCAAAAACAATGAGTGTGAAACCCACTCTGGCTCTGTATGTGCAGCCTCGGCTTCAGCAAATCCTATCAGCTCTCACGTCATAAAATGTAGAAAGGAATAAATGTTTTCCCCTTCCCATTTCTTTAGGAATGGTTATACAATTCCTGTGGTAAAATCTGCTTGGCTGTGCTTGTTGCTAAGATAATATGATCATGTTTTGAACGGGGGGAAGCAGTCTTTTTATTGCTGTATATAATGGCTTTTCCTGTTTCTTCGTCTTTATAGCTATGCTTTTTCTTTCTTTTTTTTTTCCATGTTTCTCAGTTTCTGAGAGATATCATGAAAAGACTCAGTTTTCTGAGGTACTTGATGGCAGTGAGGATAATGGTCTGTGGAAAAGCAGAAGGATGCACGCAGATCAATTATTGTCACTCTGGAAGAATTGGTCCTCTCAGAACTCAGGAGAAGTTGGTGGCAGCGGCCATTTTTCTTTTATTTCCATTTTATTTTTCTTTCTATTGTTTTTCTTTTTTTATTGAAAAATTGGTGCCCCAGTTTTATGCATGATGTTCCCTGGTGATGGTTCAGTTGGAGAAAGGTTAGATTCTCCCAAAAACTCTGGTTCCCCACTATCAGACAGGTTTTTGTATGATGTTGGGCAGGGGATGGCATCTCTCCAGGAATCTCTTCCCTACCTAAACTATGGAGATAAGGAAATTACAGGATACTGAAAGGACTTGGTGAGCTGCTGGTTTAATGTGCAGTATATAGAGCAGGGACTATTTATTCCTAATAATTATCCATCACCATTTTAAAGTCTCAGTTCCCTTATGGTTCTTCCTGGATACTTTTAATTTTGTTCTCAAATTAATATGCTGAACAGTCTTGCAGGGGAGGCAAAGGGATGAAATGGAAATATGGAGCAGAGGTTTTGGAGATGAATTTTGCTCAGGTACCACCAGCCAAGGCTTTCCACACTAAGGAGAGGTTGATCCCCTCTCCCTGTTCCAGGTTTTGACTTCACATCATTTCCATCAGGGTGAGTGATTGATGGCAGCTCTCTGAACTGCCTGTACAGGAGAGGGGCCCCTCAGTTCTCCACTGATTTCTCCACTTGGGGTGACTTCTCACAGAGATCTGAAAACAAAAAAGTGATCCATTTCCCATTCTTTAAAGAGAGACCTTTAACTTCCTTGGATAAAATAATGTGTAAAACAATGTTCGGGGAAAACTTCCAGGGGGCTCATTTGGGCTTCACAAAGGAACCCTCTGCATTTGAATCCTGATGGGAAGATAAGATAATTCTCCAGCACTGTTTAGTTATCACGGGGTATAAACAGCCATCCTCTCTTCATCTCCTGAGAATGCAGCGCTCTTTGGGAAAGAGTGTGAGGGACAATTAGAACAACTAGAATAAACTCCACATTCCCCAGGAGATCATGGACTCTGTCCCCATCCCTGCTTGAGGGCTGTCAGTAGGGCTGTGGATCTGAAGGCTGCTATTCAGGGCCATTTGCTGAGGTCTCCAGATGATTTTAGTGTTTTAAAGAACCCAGACTTTAATTATATGCACAGTCATGGCCATCAGCTCTTTCCCTGGCGTCTCTCAGCTCCCCAGAAGTTGTGAGTGCCATCGCTGAGCTGTGCTGGGGGAAGAGCTGGGAGGTCTCTTGGACAATCCAGGATGAGGGAAAAGGAGAATTTAAAGGGCAGGAGGAACCTTTGGGGACACAGCCCCATATGTGCTGTGCTGGAGGGAGCATGGCAGTGACCATGGGAGGAGCAGGGACAGGTTTGTGGCTTCTCCCTCGTGGCATTTGGCTCTTTGGGCCGTGCAGCAGGGCTGGGAGAGGAGGGAAGGGAGCCCTGCTGGAGCTGATCCAGCCTGGGAGGGATCAGGCACCTGGCTTGTTTGATCCCCGTGGGTTTGAAGGGAAAGCCTGGCTCCGTGGGAGCAGGAGCAGCCAGCAGTGACAGGGATGTGTCCTACCCTTATCTAGACCCTTTACTAATCAGCCTGAGAGTACCTCAGGGGGAGGTCAGAGGTGTTATCCTCATTTAACGGGAGGGGAACTATTAGTCATTTTGCTCTTGACATTTCTCTCATTGCTCTGTTGTTTCCAAGTCCTGTAAGAGCAGAGAGATCCCTTCCCCTCGGATTTATCTGCAGGGAAGGATGCTGGAGCTGTGACAGCGCTGGTTGGAGACCTGTGAGTGAGCAGAGCAGTGGTTAAGTCAGCCAGAGGAATGTTTTGCCAGTTTGTCTCTGTTATTTTTTGTTTGTTTGTGTATTCAGCAGAGCACTCTGTTATCTTCCGCCCGTTCCGACGCCATGCTTTTCCTGTTTAAAATTCCGACTTCTGATTTTCCCTTTGGGTTTTTGTCCTGTTATTTTTTTTTTCTTTTATGCTTCCCCAATTGTTCTAGTTTTATGTTCCCGGCACCAATTACCAAATGATATCTAATGAAAGCATTTGAGGACACAGTAATTTGGTGCCTCTCTCCTTCTGACGTGTTCCCTGTGCAACACTTGGTTTCCTCTCTTGTTTCCAAGACCAGCTCAGTGTTTCCCTGTCTCATTAGCTAAATTTTACCTGGTGATCCCTCTTTGCAAAGGGAGATCCTGATATGAAGGAGGAGGAGCTGAAGGAGCTGGAAAGGGGCTCAGCCGGGAGAAAAGGAGGCTCAGGAGGGACCTTGTGGCTCTGCACAACTCCCTGACAGGAGGGGACAGCCGGGGGATTTGGGATCTGCTCCAGGGAACAGGGACAGGAGGAGAAGGAACAGCCTCAAGTCGTGCCAGGCAAGGTTTAGATTGGATATTGGGAAAAATTTCTTCACACAAAGGGTTTGGCTGCCAGAGACAGTGGTGGAGTCACCATCCCTGGAAGTGTTCCAACCACACGTGGATGTGGCACTTGAGGATGTGGTTTAGGGCTGAACACGGTGGTGGAGCTGGTTGATGGTTGGACTGGATGATCTTAGAAATCTTTTCCAACCTCAACCATTCCATGATTCTTAAACTAGAGACAAAGCTGGAGGGGAAACTCCAGTTCCTTCCTGAACACTCTGGCTGCTGTTGAGTGCATTGGATGGGTTTGAAGGTTTTTCAAGCTGTGGGGCAGAGGAGATGCTGAGACCTGGGGCCCTGCAGGTGTCACTTGGTGCTTCTCATGGCTGATCTCTGTGCCAGGTGCTGCACAGAAAAGAGGAACCTCTATAAAGGGACAAAACATCCCTCAAATATTGGGATTGGAACAAGATGGTCTTTAAGGTCCCTTCCAAGCCAAACCATTCCATGATAAAATCTTAAATTTTTAATCATCAGTTTATGACTCATTTCACTCAACATTCTTGTTTTGTATAGAAAAGAGTTTCAAACAGGAAACATTCAGTATATTTATTGTTGGGGATGGAGAGGTTGAACTTAGAGGGTTGTTCAGAATCTCTGATACTGGCTGTGGGTGCAGAGTACTCAGAAGTTTTGTGGAAATCCAGAGGCAGTAATGGTGCACCTTTTATCATTTTGTTGATTCCTGTGACAAATTTGGGCTGTGTTGTCAGGAATTGTACAAAAGAACTACAAGATCGTGTGAAAGAAGTGAAAAATCAGCAGTCTGCAAATGGGATGAAATAAAAGCAATATTTAGTGAGGACTGGAGTGCTGTGGGTCCAGCACAAAGACAAGCTGCAGTGGTTTGGATCCCTGGGCCATGAATCCAAGCAGGAGTTCTAAGGAAGCAGTTCTGTGCCTCTCTCACACACATACAAACACACTCAGTATTTTGTAAAGATGTTCCTTTGTCCCTCTCTGCATGGGAAAATGTGCTTTCCACCCAAACATAAATTACTGTGCAAACTGCAGCCTGGGATTCAGGAGGCTGCGTTTTTAGTGGCAAACGCTGCAGATCATTTTGGCACCAGCTCTGAGCAAACTCACCAGAAAAAAAGGACTTTGGGTGAGCAGTGAAGAAGCAAACAACCTGAATTCATGATAATGAACATTTTTGGAAGTCCTGAAGAACGTTTTCATGGCAGGGACTATTTTAAAATGCATTCTGGGAATACAGAACTCAGAGAAACAAAAAAAAAAAAAAGCCAGCAAAAACTGAGCCCAAGTCTATCAACAATAGCAGAAATCAGAATCTACTCATGCTTGTTCCCAGTTCATTAATTAATGCCAGAGAGTAACAACCTGAAGGAATCACAATCCTCTCACCCAGACAATCCCAGATTTTGCAGGTTCCCCTCAAGTCTCCTATTCCAGCACAGTCCCTGATTTGTGGCATTCAGCTTTTTATAGTTTTGCTTATCCTAGCATTTAAGGTATTTTCAAACTTTCATACACTTTAATTTGTTACATTTGGAAGGAGAGGCCGGGTTTAGCACATAAAAAGGGTATTTTCCTTGGAGATGGGACGAACAGCTCAGTGAGGAGGAACTTCTGACCATGGCACCCTGCCATCCCCCAGGTAGAGCAGAGCACAGCAACTCCCAGGGTGCAGCAATGCCACCAAAAGGCTCACAAGGACAGGGAGCACCTGGGATGCTCCAGAGAGCCCAAAAGCCCAGATCTGCCCAGTCCCTGGGAGATACCAGGCTGGGAATGGTTTCCAGTGGGGTCAGGGGAGCTCAGCACCCAGCTGGATCTCATCCACAGGATGGAGGAGGGAGCACAAAGATCTTGCAGGATAAATGGAGAAGATCAAGTTCAGAGACATTTCATTGGGGGAATAGCTGACCTGGTTGATCAGTCAAAGGCTGATGATCTTGGAGACTTTTTCCAAACTAAATGATTCTGTGGCCTCAGCCAGGTCTGACTGAAGCAGCAGTGGCTGGAATGGGCAAAGGAAAGTGGGAATGGTCTTGGGATCCTGCAGCCATCACTGGAGGGTCTGGCACTGGGACATGGCCTTTGCAGAAAACTTAATGAACTTATTAAGTATTTGACTCTCCCCTGTTTCCAGTTGATTCTGTGGCAGCTCAGACCCTGTGCCAGGGAATTCTGTTTGGATTTCCTCCCCTGTGCCACCCCAGTATGATGGAAAGGGAGCAAGAGAACAGTTTCAGAGGGATAAATCCCAAGTGAATTCAGGCAGTGCTGGGAAGCAGCACATTTCCCCCTCTGTCAGGGAGTGTCATGGCTTCAGTGCCACTTTTCTGCTGAGAGAATTGCCATGGAAAATCCAGCAGGGAAAGGCTCCAGACTTGGGCAACACACAAAACTCATTGCACAGTTCTGTGCTGCTGTGGATTCATCCCACACTTCTTTAGGCATTTCACTGCATGGGATGCCTGAAGTAGAACTTGGCTCCCTCTATAGTGGAGGAATGCAGGTGAACACCTCCAGGGATTAATTAAGATCTTAGGGAGTAATTAAGGTCTTAAGCAGTGCCCACTGGAGATGCAAAGAGCTCTCCATGTGCTGTGGAGGGAGCCTGAGGTGACCAGAGTGAGAGGGCTGTGAAATGTCTGTGTAGGGTGGGTTCAGTCTTGGTTCAGCACTCACTGCATGCTCTGAGTTCTGCAGATGGTACCAGGGATCACAACTTTTATCCTTCCCATTCAGGACCCCTCTGGCAAGTGTGAAAACAGGAAACATTCCACACTGATGAACTTCCACACAATTTGTTCCCTCTATCTCAGAATGTTCCTTAGTGCTTGTGGTATCATTTTGGATAGAAAGTTCTCCTTGACATTTAATTATTATCAGAATTAGTCATTAGCACTGTTGTCATCACAAGGAGTTTGGCCACTGATGGACCAGGCCTCGGAGCCAGAGTGAGGTCAGCACTTCCCATGTGTCTGTAGGATGGTGGATGTGTTTGGGATGAAGCCTGTGAAAATTATTGCGTGGGAACAGCTTTACCTGAGGGAATTCATCAATCCCAAACTTCTTTCAGGGAACTGGATGACATTATGGGAGTGTCCAAGAGCCCATCCTTACTGAAGGATGAGGAGTGCTGGATCCAGGAGCCATCTTTATGCTTGCTGAGCTATTGGAATGGGAATTTGTTGCCCAGCTCTTGGCTGGTAAACACAAAATCCAGCAAGAACATTCACCTTCAAAAAATGCTAAAAAACTGTGCGATTTCCCAGATACCCCCCATTCCCACAAATGCTTACTCACATGTGATTTCTCCTAATGAATGTAGGGTGTTATCATTTTGATAACACACAGAGGGGCATCTCAGCCCACAGCTGTGCACATCTGCCTGGCACAGCAGTGCCCTGTGCTGCTGATGTGGAGCCTCTTTCCCTGCTCTTGCTGAGCCCCAGAGCTCTGCCCCCACAACCAGACCCTTCCAGAGGCAGCAGCTCCTCCAGCCCTGCCCGGGCTCGGCAGGGACGTGCCCCATGCCCAGGCAAGCATCCAGCAGGTCCCTTTGGGAATCTGCTGCTCCTGGCTCCCCCCACGATCTCCTTCCGCTGCCCCAGGCGCTGACTTTCCCGACTGAGATATCAGAGATTGGATGGATTATCTACGAGCTGTTTCCAGACTGCTGTTTGTTTGGAGAAATCATACTGGAGATAAGATGGTAAAATACAGATAATTAAGTTTCCTTGATACGAGTGTAATTGTGAATTGAGATTTAAATAGCCTGCTTTGAATCCTGCCCTACGTGCCTCTCCCGGGATTTGCTTTGGGTCTCTGCTGGAGGAGACCAGGGGGAGAGTCCTGCACTGTTGACATTTGCTCTACAAAAACATTTCCAGCTCTTCTTAGGGCTTTTTTCAGAGAAAGAAACCAGTTCAACCACTTCCCCACGAACACGAAGTTCTTTACACAGCCCCAGAACAGGCTCCCTGGGCTGGCTGCAATTCATTCCTTTGCCTTGCTCTCATTAACACCTCTTCGGCTCACACCGGGGAAATTTGGGAAGTTTCATCTCGAACAGAGGGCAAATTGAACCGTGAGGAGACCCTCCTTAACAATGTGCAAAGCCTTTACACAGAGCCCTAAAAGAAAATAGAAAAGCTTTCCAAACCTGTCAATTATGGCAGCCATGAAATGTAATAACCTTTTTAAACAGCCCTGATTGATGTGGGATTCTGTTTGCTCTGTGCTGCAGCAATAAACGCTCTGTCACGACAGCCCCTCCGTGGTGAGGTCTGGGATGCTGTGGGGATGTGGGGTTTGTGAGCTCAGGGAGGTGCTGGCAGTTCAGGACCTGCTCCTTTCCTGTCCAAACTGCGCCGTGTCCTAAGCCCCAGACACAGTCTGGGGGAAATGAATAAGCAACTGAAAAGAGAGTTCAAAGCAGAGAAGTCTGGGTGATCAACCAGTAGCAATTATCCCCAATCTGCCGGAAACCGAGCTGTCTCGGGCTAATTTGAGCTTTCTGAAGATATTAGACTGCTGGTTTGAATCATATTCCTGAATCTGGGCAAGAGGCACATGAATCATAGAATGGTTTGGGCTGGAAGGGACCTTACAGCTCATCTCATTCCACTCCTGCCATGGGCAGGGACACCTTCCACTATCCCAGGCTGCTCCAAACCCCATCCAACCTAGCCCAGTGGAATGCTAAAACTGAATAAATTCGATTTACCAGGGTAAATCACTGCAGCCTGTGCTGAGCAGGCTTGGTGCTGGCCTGACCTTCATCCCCAGGAGCCAGGACCAGCTTTGCCATCATTCCAGCCTTGATGGCAGCGCATGGATCACGTCAGCAGAGCTCTGGGGCTCCCCACAGGACACACCAGGGCCGGTGCTGACGCCCAGCAAACATCTTGAACTGCTTTGAAGGTCAGGGGAATTTTTCCTAGGAAAGACATCGCCCCCTGCTCAGCTTTCCACCTCCGTTTCAGGCTGATTAGGGAGAGATCATTTGGAGAAGAGGCAGAGCAGTGCTTATCAGCTCGGAGTGGTTGTTGAGACAGAAGGGTTTTCTTCATTGCCATTAAACCCCTGTGTGTGTGAGGGTAGAATCCCACGTGAGGCTGCCAGGCTGCGCCGTGGAGCTTTGAAATCCGAGTGGGCTCCTCCGGGCCATGTTTACGCTGCAGCGTAATTTGTGTGTGTGAAAGAGCCTCTACTTGTGTTTCAGCAACACTGCAAGGATGGAAGTAATGTCCTGTGACAGCCTCTCTCCCTGCTCACAGACGTGTTTGGGGGTGTTTGTACAGGAGAGACTCCTGGCTGAGCAGCACGGAGCAAACATGTCCTGAGCAAATGGGAAACCATCCCAAAAAGCAGCTCCTGCCCCAAACTCACACATCACACCCCTTGGGTGGCACTGCCCCGCCAGAGCCTTAAGTTGGTGAAGGCTTTGGATCTTTTCTGCTCATTTCTCTCCAAAAAGTGTCATCATGTCCCTTGACCACTCCAACACAGAGCACACCACACCATCAGGGATGCTGGGGGGTCTTGGGGCAGGAATGTTGCTGGAATTCCCAGCACCTGCCTGCTTCCCTGAAATATCCTCATGGGAAAAGAGAATCTCCTTGATACAAATGACCCATTATCTCCAGCAGAGCTTTATAGTGCTGTAAAGCAATTTCTGCCCTTTCCAAAGTGAGGCGTCAGTTGTGAAATGGAACTTCTGTAATGGTGTAAGAGACCTGAAAACACAGGAACAACCATCCTGACGCCACCAACAATTTTGCTAATGGTCAGTTGTGCAAGCAGGAGAGAGGCACAATTACATCTGACTCCAAATTTCGAGCCATCTCGAAATCTCTGCCTCCCCCACCTCCTTGAAAGAGCATCGTTAAGTGGGTGTTTAAATAGATTTAATTGGAATTATTTCAACTTGCTTGGAAAAAATCACCCTATGAGAGCTCCAGATCCCAGTGGAATTGTATCCTGAAGAGAGGAAAAGAACAGAAATTCCATGAATGCCATTAAAGGTTTGGGAACTCTCTGATATGGGGAAGGGATTTGGGCACACTGTAAAAACCTAAGATGAGTGGGCAGTTTGAAATCCTTTTACATTTGGGATCAGCCATGGGAGTCAGCTCACATTCAGCAGTGCCTGCCTTCCCTTCCTCTTCCACTTACAGTAATGGATTTGAGGGTTTCCAAGTGTCCTGCACTATTGATTGGAGATTTTAATGAACTTTAAATTACCGAAGGGATTTATGGGTCAGGTGCCTTTGGTGGAGGAATTGTTCACAGGCCTGGGGTTCAGGAGCTGCTCCCAAAGCCACACAGGCAGGACTCAGGAGCCTCTGGCTGCCAAGTGCCCGAGTGCCCTTGCCTTGCCCTATTTATCTGAAGAGGCTGTCAGCATGTTCTATAACCAGTGGAAACCACTTTAGAGCTGGAGCCAGACACCGAGGTGCCGGGGTCCACATTTCATTTCTGTGCCTGGGAAAGTTCGGCAGCAGATACGGCCAGAGCCTTCTCCCAGCAACATTTTTCTGCCTATCTCGTTCTCAGCCCTGAGCTGGCACGTCTGGAGACTGACACAGGCCCTGTCATTTGTAGATATTAAGGTTTTTTCCCTAGGAAAGAGAAAACTGTGACCATCAGAAATCGCTGCAGAAGATGAAGCTGTAGCAGTTTTCAGTGCAATCTGAGAATTTTAATTGTATGTTTGCAGAGAATTTCAGCTCCTCTGCGGGAAGCGTGTCTCAGCACACTCTAAACCCCAAAATCCAGCTAAACTTCTGCTTGAAATTCATCCCATTAGCAGCCATTTGGGTGTAATGACATCCAGGAAGCATATTGGAAAGCTGTTCCAAGCTGGTTCCTTTCAGACTGTGTAATTAAATCAATTGTTCATTAAGAAGTGGCACTAACAAAGCTTGGTTTTGTTGGGATTTGTAGTCTCTGGCCCTATAATAATCCCATCTGGGAGATTTCCCATGGCTTGCCCATCGCAGTCCCTGCTGTTCCATGGGACAGGCAGTGGAAAGTGCTGGTCACTTCCCGAGTGCCCCAGTTTTTCCCCAGTGTTCACCTTTTTGGGGGAACAAATCCCTGTCTTGTCCCACCACAGGGCAGCTGCTGTGAAATTTGGGGTCTCAAGGTCTCTGTTCCTCTCAGTGTTGGAAATTTGGCTCAGCAGGTGAGGAGGAAGGACCAGGAGCCTTGCACCCAGCAGGGTGATGGTTTCTCTGGCAGGAGAGGTGAAAGCTCCCTATAGATATTCCCAGTTATTCATGGGCTGAGTGGGAGCAGCTTTTCCTCCTCCCTCTGTGCTGATATGAGAGTTCTTGGCTGGGATTAGTGAGATTCAGAGTGCAGGGTAACAGGAGCCCACCAGGAATGTTGTGTGAGCAAAGGATCCTACACAGATACAGAGATCTCACCTAAAGAAGTTAAAGCAGAGCTCTGAGTCCTGAATGCTCTGTAATTCCAGACATTTGGACTTCCTTTGTCAGGCAAAGTGATATTATTTTAAAGGAAGGAGAATGTTTTCCTGGGGACAGGTTATGCTCCTTAAAAGGCACTTCAGATATTATTACTTTACACAGATTCTCGGTGGGGAATAAACAGAATTTAAAAACAGCCAGAGCTGTTAAAATTTATGATATCAAAATATATTCTGTCAAAATATTTATACCATAAACTAGGCTCATTAATTGTCCCCTCATCCTGCTCCTGGGAAAGGAGGGAGAGGAATCTGAGATGTCTGATGTGTAAATGCCTTCATTTATCGTTGCTTTATTGCCTGGCAGAGCAACAACAAGTGGCTTCAGAGTTTGAATGGATATGAATCTGAAGGAATTCCTGTTGTTGAACAGTGTTTCTGTGGGCTAAAGGGGTGTTTTCCAAGTGACATATTTCCAGAGGCACCTACACACATACTTCACATCCCAGCCCACATGCCAGTGCATGTTATTAGCCTGCAATTACTCTGCAGGAGTTGAGCAAGCAGATTCTGCTCCCATCGAGTTGTGTGGCAGCAGGAAGGGACTTTCTGGGGCTTTTCTGTGGAAATAGAGGCTGGAATATGGATGTGCTGAGCCCCTGATGTTCTGATCTCCTTGGTTCTGGGCAAAGTTGTAAAGCCAGGGACAGATCCTCGAGGCCAGCACATCTGTGAAATCTCCTCTCCACTTTTTTCTCCTATAGCATTTAATTAGAAGGTTCCAGGGGGGTGTTCTTTATTTTAGAAACCCCCACTGTGTGATGCTGCTCTGTCAAACATAGAGGAGATTCTCTGATGGAGGGACAGACCCTGAGCTCTGCATGCTGCACCCTCCACAGCCCTTTCCCCAGGGGCTGCCACAGATCTGCAACAGAGGGACCACTGACCTTTAATTCCCACTGTCACCACCAGCCATGAATTTTTTGCCACCAGAAAAAACACGAATAGTACCTCATAAAAATTAATTGTCCTACTTCCTACAATTATTACTTTCTGTCTTAACACTTATCTATGAATTGCTTTTGGATGGAAAGCAGCAGATGGACAGGAGTGCATTACACACATGATTTAAGGCCCTTCTTTTATTATTTCACAGGAGCTGGGGTCTAACATAGTGATTGTTAATATTTGCATTGGTTTGCCTGGGAAAAAAAAAGGCATCTCTTGAGTTTATTTTTCTTGGCAGAGGCAGTCTGTACATACAATGCATCTTTAGTTTTTGTAACCAGTTGAAAAGCAGCCTGGAAAGGGTGATGCTGAGTTGGTGAAGGACTCAGAGCCCCCAGCAGGGTGTTGCTCTGGACCCCATTTCCAAAGGAGGTGCTGGAGCAGGATCAGGTGCTGTGTTCCCAAACCTCTGCCAACCCCAACTCACAAGATCCCCTTAAAACTCCAGCAAATGTATATTCTTTTTAATTGTAACAAGGGAGTTCTTTTCTCTGCCTTCTACCTTTGGCATTATTTGGGTTCCTGGGGTTTTTGCTTTTCTGTGCAACCATCAAGGCCAGAAATGACTCCTGAAAAAAAGGGAAAAGTCAAGATTCTGGTACATTCACAGATCCCCCAGGACCGAGGCCTTACAAACCCCATCAGCTATGAGGATGTGTTTGCAAGAGTTGGCAATGACCAGGTTTTCATGTCCAAGTGTTTGTGCAAGTGAAAGCCCAGATTTTCATTCGTCTGGAAATTATATGGTGCGATAAGGAAACGAAGTGCATGAAAAATATGGCCAAGCAAAAGCAGCCTCCAGCTTCAGAGGTGGGGTGAAAGCATGTGAAAATGTGTTCCATTAAGTGAGTGAAATGATGGGTTTTATGTAATGCAGAGGTTTTTTTATCCCTTTCTATTTTTTAGGGCCATAAACATGTGAGGAGACATAGGGGATGTGCAGTGAGGGTGTGCAAGGGAGGTACCTGTCAATAAATAGAACTTCCCTAAAAATCTTAGAGCAGTGGGTGATCAAGGCAAGTTTGTCCATGTTATTAAATGAAAGAAGAAAAGAAAATCTGCTGTTTCTGTATGAAATCCTGTAGATTTTAAGGGATTATTCAGAGATGCAGCCTGCAGCCACCACACCGCAGCATCACTGTATTCCTGTGGGTCAGAACAAGGTGACAGCAACAACTGTGCCACCAGAAAATGCCACCACTGGAGTGATTAACTCCAGGAATACTGGGAGAGGAGCTTTTTGTCAAAGGACAAAGGTAGATGGAGTGCTGGGGGAGACAGAGCTGATGGGAAATGCTCTCCAAGCCCAGGGCAGTGGGGCTGGCTCCTCGCTATCTGTTTGACCATTTGCACCAGTCCTGGGGGGATAAATGAAGCCACTGAGGTTTGATAGTGTGCTGCAAACATTTTGTTCCTATTTTTTGCAACGTGTCAGCCTTTAAAGACACCAGTGTGGAGTGCAGGGCAGTGGAAACACATCCCCACAACAGCAGAGCCGTGGGTCCCAAACAGCAGCGCCGGTGACCCCGAGGCCATGGGAAGGAGCCTGCAGCTCATCTGGAGATGTCTGCAAGGGGCTCCTGGTGCTCCACAGCACGGGAGATTCAGGAGCATCAGGCAAACCATGAGGCAGAGGAGCTGGGAGCCATCAGGAATGAGTTGTTCCCTTGGGTGGCAGCACCAGTGCCATGAACAGTCCCCAGTGCAGGACTGGGCAAGGGACACGAGGAGCCTCTGCCTCTGTCCTTATCCCCTTACCCACCCTGCAGGCATCTCTTCTGCACTGGGGTGGCCCTGCTTGCTCCTTTGCCATGAAAATAAGCCTAGGACAGGCCAGGGATGAGCCTGGGAGAAGCAGGTGAGGATGGGGGCTCACCAAGCCACTGGCAGCACCTGTGCTCCCATTGCTCCCTCTCCTCCCATACTGGGAGAGAAAATCCTGGGGTTCACTGAGACAGGAGCCAAGACAGGCTCCAAAGGCCAAGTCAGCAGTTCACACCAAGCCTGGCCTGGTGAGACAGTCACCCAAACCCAGCTGGCAGCTGGCAGCCATCCCTGCCGGGTCCCAGAGCCCCTTTGCAGAGGTGTGAGGAGCAGGTTTGGCTGGCACAGAGGGAAGGAGCAGAGAGGTGTGCTGGCATTTCACTCTCACTGCTGTGCAAAGTAAACTGTTTCTTTTTTTTCCCTCAGAAATATATATGATGCTTCAGGCACCCAGGGTGTGAGTGTCCTGGGGCAGCAGATGTGTCAGGAGTTAGGGATGGTTCCTCTCTGGCACAGCAGCAGTGCCAAACCTGTGGTTGTGAAATCCAGACCCACGTGAGCTGAGTGTCACTGCTGTGAGAGGGAGGTCAGGTTCAGGAAATTGAACTAGAACCAGAGCTCAGGGGTCCAGCCCAAGGATGTCCCAGGCAGCCCCGAGCTCTTCCAGCCCAGGTTTCAACTTGCCCACGTTTCCGAACTTCAGCAATTGATACAAGCCTGGCTTGTTTTCAGCTGAGGCTGTGTCTGGGTTAGAGGAACCATAAAAAATGTCAAGCATGTGATGAACAAGGGGTCTCAGGGAAGTTGTCTTGGGTAACAGGAGCACTCCAGGCAGGAGATAAACTGGGGCTGTGCTGGGGGTGCAGCATCTCCTCGCCGTGACCACGGGCAGGGCAAAACCCTCAGGGACATCCTGCTAAGGAGCCCCAAAATGTGTGGGCAGGTTCCTTCCAGGGAGGATGGTTTGGAAAAGCCTTCTCCTGCACAGGGATGTTCCTCCCTCTGGGTTTGTGGGATGTTGGTGTTAAGAGGAAAGCAAATCTCCTTGACAAGATCTGGTTGTGGGCTGAGCTCCCATTTTTCATATGAAGAGGCTTTGTGGTACCAGGACAGCTCTTTGCAGGCTGATACATTTTCTGAAAGGATGTTTGAGTACAGATAAGAGTGTTTCCAAAGCTATTTGTGTCCCAGCCAAAGAACTCTGGAATGGGAGCAGACCTGAATTTTATCTCCCAGTGGGAAATGAGTAAAATTAGTTTTCTGGAGGGACAGGGTGAGGCTGGATGTTTAGTAGCCCAACCCCGAAGTTACACATGGAGATAGCTGGAAGCTGGACTTTACTGGCCAAACTTTGTGTTTCTGCTGTCCTAAAGCATCCCAAATTGAATCAGTGAAGTTTCAAACACGATGGAGGTAACCAGAGGTCACAAAGCAAGGTTTGGACAGCTCAGGGTGGTGCTGGGATGCAGCACGTGGGAACTAAGTCACTGCAATATAAAAAATCCTCTGAACATTTATCCAGGGATTTTAGTGGATTAAAACCAGATTTTAATGAAGGATTTGTCTCCTTTTCCTGTTATTGTTGCACAAGAGGGATGTGTGGCTGTGCAGGGCACTGGCAGGGTTCTAGCTTACCTGCAGAAGGTGAGGGGTGCAGGAGACACAAAAGCTTTTATGTAAATGTGGGATGAACCAACTGACCTCCAAAAGAAAATCTTTCTTTTTAGAAGCACTGCAGGGACCTGTGTCCCCAGATCTCTGGTCAGAGGGATTTGAGCTTCTGATTCCAGCTTGGAGAGCTGAGTCATGTGAAGGCTGCAAATCTGATTCTCCATCTGTGACCAGACTTCCAGGCTTCAGTGGCAGGCAGGGTTTGGCCTGCTCCAGTCATCCCAAATACATCTGCTTGTCTCAAGTGAAATCTAATTTGGCACTTTTGTGAGATTTGGCCATTGTTAATTATGCCCTCAATTAATGGCATAATGTAGACTCTGAGAGCCTGCTGCCGAGTCAGGGCTTGGCTTGGAAAAATGTTGTGAGATGCCATTCTTGGAGAGGATGTTTCAGTGGGCACTTCATTTAGGACAAGTCCTAATGTGCATTTGGCTCACAGAAGAACTAATGGTTGCACAGACCATTTAAACATGACCACAGAGATTATAGGTTGGCAACGTGTGCTGAGCACAACCATCTCCTTCTGCAAAATGAAACTTAATCACGCACCCAAAAGCAGGGAAACATCAAGTTAGCAGAAAGTTTGCCCTCCTCTTATTAACTCTGATTTGTCACTTTAAAAAAATGCCTCTTACTTGATTTTTCTAGTGGGATCTTACAAAGCAAAATCCTCCTACTCCCCTTGGAAAAGCAGGAAAGCATATTAAGAGCACTGATAAAAGGTAAACAAACCAGGAGACACAAAGTTTCTTGATATGCTCTAATTGAGCTGGTTTCCTTACTTCTGCTTTGAAAAGGAACAGCCATGAGGCATTCTTGAGAGAGCCAAGTGAACTGCTCTTATCTCAAAAAGGTCTCCTTAATGTCTCGCTCGTGGGGGCTCCGAGTCTGCTCCGGCCATTGCCTGGAAGTCTAAGAAAAGAAGTCTACTGGCCTCTGTGATAAAACTCCCATTTTTAGGCCTTGGGAAGGATGGGGTTGTTGACAGTTCATTCCTGTGAAAATTCAGTGCGGGCCCAGGCTCGGGATTGTAAATGGAAGGAATATATGGCAGCACTAATGCAAAAGGTATGTGATTAGATAGTCATGTCTGCTATCTGCCCCAGCTCCTGCTGATAGGCAGCTCTCTCCTGGTGCTAAATGGGAGCCATCAGAGTTGCCAGACTGACGCCAGGCCCTTCATCAGCTGCCTCCCAGATAAGGGCCGAGGCTGCAATCTTCACGTAACACGGCGTTTCCCCAGTGGGTGAACTTGAGCATTCCTGGCTGCATCTTTCACAGGCATCTTGAGGGGCCAGAACAGGGATAATTTATAGTTTCATACTGCAAGGAGTCCAAGAGTTCAGTGTGAGGGATCCTGTGGCAGCCACACACAGCTCCCAGTGCCTGCCCAGGCTGGAACCTTCTCCTGAGCAGTTCTAGACACGATGGCAGCAGAGAACCTGGTGATGCCTTAAGTTTTAAGTTTTTCTGTTCTGCTTGGGTGTGCAGCTTTTAGTTTTACATTAAGGGTTACTAGGATCTTTTCACAGGGTGGTGAAGACAAAACAGTCCCATTCCAGCTGGGGACTCAAGGACAATCTCTTCAAACTTCAGGCCTTAAGCATAAACAATGTGAAAAGAGGAGGGCAGGCAAGCAAGCAAGCAAGGAGGATGAAACTTCATGATTTGAGGCTATTAATTGGACAGTTGACTTCTGTATGCAAATGGATTAAAACCTATAAAAATGGGAGATCTCATGACCAAGCTCTATTTAGCTTCCATCTTGGAGCCATCTGAGCAGGGCCACGATTGTGGCACTGGTACTGCCAGGGTGTGGCCTTTGAAGACCCCTCAATAAATATCCACTTTATTCCTCTTAACTCTGTCTAGCCTCTGCTCCAGCTCCTCTGGGCATCACTGGGATGGTGCTGGTGTTCCAGGCTCAAGGTGGGAGCCTGGCTGGCCACAGCACAGCCCATGGGATAACCCACCTCAAACCCCTGCTCACAGGAGAGATAAAAACACTAAAAATGTCCTACAGTGAAGGACCCACTGCTCCAGGAGGGCACCACAGGGTCCCTGTTGGAGATCAGTGCTGGCAGGGTTTGGTTCACAGACCTCTTGCACAGACCCAAAGAGATGCCCTTCCATGACCTCCCACCCGCATGACATCCAAACCCCTGGAGGGGTAAACCGGCAAAATCAGCCTCAGCCTGTGTGGCCACTGCTGGTTTCTGCTGCTGCTGGGGAGCTGGAATGGAGTCACAGCCTGTCCCTGCCCTTTACTTGGGGCTGTGGGAGATGCTCCTGGTGCTGCAGCTGTCTCTGCAGATTTCCAGGGATCTGGGTGAGTTTTTCCACCATTAGCTTCCCTGCATGCTGTAGCTCAAGTGAATGATCCTTCTAAAGTCTTTTAGCACTTGGCAGTGGGTGATGACCTTCATGAAACCTACAAACCCTCCCCAGTGACATGCACTGCAACCAGGATCTCAGCACACTGGTTCCAGTTAGTCCAGAACATGATCCGAAGGCACCCATCATTTATTGGATCAAATGCCAGCTGTTTCTAGGAACGTGCTGGAAGCACTTGGTAGACCTGAAGGCTCCACAGACAATTGCATTTCCTCCTTAAGCCTTATCTTTTTCCACACCCTAGAAAAGCCTTAGAGCTTATTCATTCATTAAAACAGAGGGGAACTTTCCTCTAATCTTTTCTGGGTGACTCACAGGCTGTCAGAGCTGCCATCAGAGGCGTGACCAGACCATGGGGATGTTGTCCCAAGTTTCCTCTGGGCTCTTCAGCTCAGGTACCCCAAACAGTGTTCTCATGGCAGAGTGGACTCCCATGTGTGTGCCAAGCAGTGGTGACACCACAACGGGAGTTCTTGGGGTTTGAAGGAACCATGTGCATCCTCCTGTTGGTCCCAATGGTCCCTAGACCCCATATGTGTGACACAGCCAGGCTGGAGAGCACAGCTCCCTCAGAGCCATGTGTGGGCTCCTGTTAGTCATTGTTTGCAAGCATTTGAGTGATGGCCAGCACTGATAGAAATGTCTGCACAGCCCTGGAGATTAATAACTGTCGGCACAGAAGAGGCTCCTACAGAAAATCCTTAGCCTTAGATCCCTGCATCCAGGTGCCAGGCCTTCACTGGCAGCTGGGGCAGGGATGCCAGCTCCTGTCTGCAGCTGGAAGGTTGGACAGGACACAGAGTCAGATTTTGCATGGAGCAATGTGAAATTCAGTTTAACTCAACTGATCTTCAAACAGAAAAAATAGGGGTGACATTTGCAGCAAATGCTTCACTCAGTAAATGACATCCCTGGGTTCATTGTTATGCGTTCACTTGAGGATTGTGTTGTCCTTCTCTTCCTTTGTGCTTCCTCTATCTCTTTATAAAACTCTCTTGGTTATCATGTCTTTTCCATGGAGTAACTCCCAGCAATTTTGCAGTGAGGTGACTGTCAGGTTTCACACTAGGTTTATTTCTGATTTCTTTGAGCTGCCCATTTAACAAGGTGTGTGGAGCCAGAGGTGTTTGAGTGGGTTCTTGAGTGGGCACAACTCAGGTGCAATGCATTGCTTAATTTAGAAAGGAAAGGTACATGATTTTGGGGATCTGATGGGTGGCACTAGCTCTGACATCCCAAGCAGGGCTGGCTGGGTGTGGGCATCACCTCCTCCAGCCAAAGAGCCAAAAGAGAAAGGAAAAAGAGATACAAAAGCATTTTTGCTCTCAGCCTGCTGAGAGCTGCATTTCTGTGTGTGCTAAGCCAGGCTTTAGAAGCAAGTTTGGAATTTCAACTTGCATTTTGGAGGAGGTTCCAACCACCTCTATTAGGGACATCCTGTCAGATGCTGCTGCTGCAGGGAGTATGGGCCCTTCATTTCTGGGAGCCAATTTGAAAGCCAAGTTTAAACATGCAGACCACTGTTTATTTCAGTGAATCATGCATGCTTAGGACCTGATCCTGCGAGCTCCAGAACATCTCCTGGGAGATCTTGAGAGCTCTCCTTGATACTGCAATTATCCCTTTTCAACTGGAAGACTGAGGCAGCAACTGTGTTGCTTGGAGAATTGCAAGGGAGGGCTCGGTGGTTTGGGTTCTGCTGATGAAAAACCCGTTAGGGGCGAGCTCACCCCGTTAATTGCCCCTGTAGCATCTTGCAGCGTGGACAAACAAGTGGTTACATGAACAACAGAAGCAGTTGGACACACAGCCATGGGTTGTTCCTGCTTGTTTGTTCACTGTTTATATCACAGGTCAGTTTAAGGAGCTGACTTGAAAACCATCACTTTTCCATGAGCAGAGCCCATCCACGCAGAGGATGGTCACAGCCACATTTTCTCCCATCACATTGTAGATTTTCTGCTTGGTGTGAAGCTCAGGGCTGCCAGTAGGAGGACAGTCAGGGATTTCTATGAGGTTTAAATCCATATTTACCTCAAATCATCACCTTTCCCTTTTTACTCAGAGCAGATCTTGGTCTTAACCACTGGGCAAGATCAGATAAACCCAGCACAACTGGATAAACCTTCCTGTATGAAGGAATGAAGCTGTGGCTGCCCCTGGATCCCTGGGAATGTCCAAGGCCAGGCTGGACAGGGCCTGGAGTAACCTGGGGCAGTGGCAGGTGTCCCTGCCATGGGGACAAGATGAGCTTTAAGGTCCCTTCCAACCCAAACCCTTCCAGGAGTCAATGATTCTGAGAGCACACCCCTGCTCACATGGGTTTATCTCTTTTACTGCACCTCCTGTTTGCTGCTTGGCAACTGGAATAATATTATTGCACACACATTAAGTGAGCTCTTACCTGCAGTTAGGGTTTATTTCTCATTCCAGGTGAGCAGATCCCAGCTCTGCCATTTTGAGGGCTGCTCTCGTTGTCGTTCGGAGCAGCTGCCAAGAAGAAGGCAGCTCACAGTGCTGAGGGAATGAGTCACATTCTTACACTCTACAGGATTAGACATTTCACTCCTTAATGCTTAAATGGAAGGTCATTAAAACAACCCTGTGGTTTGGGGAGGATAGCAATTCCATAAGTTGCTTATTTTGGTGGCAAGTGAAAAGCTCAGTTTGAATCTAAATTGGTTCTCAGTGTCGTGGCACAGCAGAGCAGCACGGACAGGCTCCTCTGTGCTGCTGCCTCTGTTCCTGCTTTGTTGTGTCCAGCCATGCCTCCCACTTTCCTGGCTTATAGCAGGGTCCTGCTGGAGCCCAGGAGCTGCAGTGCCCCAGGCAGGCACGGGAGAGCCCCTGCTCCAAGAGCACAACATCAAGGGATCAGGCAAAACAAGGGATGTGGGAAACTCTGGGGAGAGATCAAGGCTGGAGGGAGACTGTTGTGTTTTACCTGGGGTTAGTGGTCACCACCCTTTCCAGAGAGAGGTTTAAGAAAGTCAGTGGTCCCTCCCCAAACCTCTCAAGGCAGAATCTTTTTTTTATTGTGATAATAAAAATAACTTGCCCCGTGAGCAGCGGAAACACTGAAGCTCTGGTTTCCTCCCTTTTAACCTTGTGATGGGATTGCTGGGTGACTACTAAAATGCAGCTTCCAATCCCAGCTTTTTCTGACACAGTATTTCCATCCTGCCAGTAAATTCTTTGGTGTCATCTTCTGGGCTGTAGATTGGTCCTTCCCCAGCCGTGGTGCTCAGAGGCTGCTCTCCTCCCAGCTGGAATGTTCATGGAGCCCCTCACCTGTGGCACAGCTAAATTAGGGCTTTAAAAACCCCTGCCATGGTTGGGGGATGTGTGCACGTGGTCACATCCACTGAGAGCAGCTGCACAAGCTTAGAAGACCAGGTTAAAACATGAGAAGTGTGTTCTGGATAAGGCCATGCTGGCTATGATCTGGTTTCCCAGACTGAGCCCAGGGAGGAGGCTGGACAGCAGCAGTGAGTGCATGGAAAGCCTTAGGAAGTGTCTGGAAGCAGCAGCACTTCAGGCTGGGCTCACCCAGGGTACAAAACATCTGCAGCAGGTTGAGGTAAAGCACCATGAAAATAATTTTCACAGCCCAACATCCCCACGGAGCTGAGATGTGTCAGGCTGTGTCTCCATCACGGTTGCTCCACTCCCATGGAGCTGTGAGCAATTCCCAAACCCAAACGCCTTTCACCTTCTGATGGAGTGGTTGAAGCTGAGGGGTGGATGATGAAACGTGTTTCTCTTTAATCTGCCTGGATTAGGAATGTTTCATTGCTCACTGGGAAGAAACTCCAGCAGGGTAAGTGATGTTAACAGCAGCTAATCAGATGGTGCCAAAGCAAGTCCCTGCACATCAGGCAAAGCCTCATCCACAGGGAGAGAGGGGAGCACGCACCCAGTCTGTCAGGGGGAGCACATGAACAAGGTTCTGAGGGCCAGGGGCAAGTCCAGGTCATCATGGGGAATGTTCCATCCTGGGCAAACAGTGATTTCATTCAGGATAGGCAGGAAAATAGAGGTGACCCACCTCAGTGTTTTTTGGGGGCACATTAATGCCAAGGAGAGGCAGTTGTTATATGGAAAGGAAGCTTCCAGGCTTTCTTGATGCTGGAGATAATGGAAGAAGGGGAAACCTGTATTATTTGAGGATTTTGTGTGAAAGACCTGCTGTTTTAAAAATTACTGCATTTTTTAGGCTCAAGTTTAATTTGGGAGTTGGGTTGGGGTCAGATGCTGGTTTGTGGTTTGTGAGTGCAAGATGAACACTTGGCTTGTGTTGTTTCTTCTTTCAGATCTCTATTAATTTTATAAAATTTTAAAAGAAAAATATTTAAACTCCTCTGTTCTTTGGGAGATCCATACCTGTGTGGCACCTGGACTCAGTGTTCAGCCTTCTCTGTCAGTCTTACAACCATGTGTCAGTTTTGTGTGCATCCCATTCCAGAATTGATGCTAAAATCTGGTTTTGGCTTCTCTTACACAGATCCAGAGCAACTCCACTGGCTTCAGGTATCACGTGGAGAAAGATCTGGCACATGGTTTTCTTCCTTTTGTGTTTCCACAGGACCTCTGGTCCCATCTCTAGGTTGGATGTTGTACTCATGTATTTTAAATATCATCTCACCCCCTACCAAAGTAACTCTCAGCCTCTTCCTGTGGTCCCTGACAGTTTCCTGCTGCTGGACACCCTTGGTTTCATGCAAAGTGGCTTCAGCCTGAGAGTCTGATCCTGTGCCTGGAGTAAGATTTAACATTGAATGAGGAGCACAGATTTCAGCTGTGCTTTCATCCCCATTGGCTGCTTGAATTGCACCTTGGACTCAAAATAATGGAGCTGTTTTCCTTTTTAAAACCTGCAGTTTATGTTCTGCAGAACCTGGTGGGGCCAGCAGAGAAATCCTTGATTCCAAAGCGCTGTCTCATCCTCCTGCTGAGCTCTCTGACTTCAGCTCTGTGCCTTAACCACAGGGCCACCCCTTGTCCCCTTCACAGGATCATTTATGTGTGAACCAAAACCAAGCTGATGGAAGCCACCAAAGAGCCCCAACTTAAAGAAAGCCTCTGCTGTGCCTCCAGAGCTCGTTCAGCCCAGGGCCAGCACGGGCAGGCTGGGCTGTGGTGGCTCCCAGAGCCAGCAGTGACATGGTGACGTGGTGGATAATCACCACATGTCCTTCAGAAGGTTCACAGGGATGAAAAGGCTCTGTGCAATTGTAGATTTTATTTTTTCCCCTCTAAGGCCAGCGTTTGGCTTGGGCTCCCCAAAGCAGTTAAGTTTATTAATAGTCTGTTTCTGGAGCCGAAGTGACTCCATAGAGGGGAGTTATTCCATGCAAAACAAAACAGGAAAAGAAAACAATGTCCAACTCCTCGGTGCTGGAGGGGTGCTCAGAGAGCTGCATTGTTCCACCTTCTCACATGAAGCAGAGGACACCCAGGACAGAGCAGCCCTGGCAGGAGAAGGGTGGTGAGGCCAAGCCCAGGGACAGAGAGAGCATTTAGGGACGAAATGTGAGTGACTGCTGAAAATGAGTCTGTTCCTGGCCAAGTCACTGCTTTGAGCACTCAGAGAGAATCAAAGGGGGAACTTCCCAGGCAGCAGCACAGGCTGTTATTGATGGATCCGAGGGCTCATTGCCTGGGAAGGCAGCAGGATCCATGAATTCCCATTGTCACTGGCCAGGTGTGCTGGCCACTGAGACCTGCCCCAGCTACAGCAGTGCAGTGAGCATTTCCCTGTCTCTGAAACCTGAGCTTTTGTGGGACTCCTCATTTTGGACCCAGTGCAAAATGGTCCAAAAAAATTTGGACCCTCCTTCTCCACACCTCTGCTGTTGATCTGATGGGTGCTGCTGGTTCCTCACCTCACCCCGTGCTCAGGTGCTTCAGGCATGGGGAGAAGGTGGAGCAGGGGCACAGGAGGGACAGAAGATCCAGGTGAGAACACCCAGGAACAGGCAGGCAGGAACAGACTCTTCTTCCAGGGACTGTGAAGATTAAAGGAGACCTCTCAGCTCAGGAGAGCCTGGGAGGATGAGGTTGGACTCATAGAATTGTTTAGGTTGGAAAAGACCTTTATGATCACAGAATTCCAGATTGGTTTGGGTTGGAAGGGACCTTAAATCTCGTCCCATTCCACTCCTGTCATGGCAGGGACACATTCCACTATCCCAGGGGGTCCCACCCTGGCCTTGGACATTCCAGGGATCCAGGAGCTGCTCTGGGCACTCTGTGCCAGGGTCTCACCACCCTCACAGGCAGGAATTCCTTCCCAATATCCAGTATAAATATATATCCAATCTAAAGTCCTTTCATCTAGCACAGCCATTAAGCCAGTTGTTTCTTTTTGCAACTGATGTTGTGGGGTTTTGTTTATGCTTTCCAAGTCTTCATCCCATCCTGGCAAATAAAGCCATGTGGGCTGAAAAGGACACGGAGAGGAGAAATAGGATTGCTCCTATTGCAATTATTGCTGTAAGCAACCTGGTGGGAAACACAGGAGACAGCTGTTCCTCAGGAAAATAAAACATGGAACTTTTCCCATGGCAGAGAGAAATGTTCTTTATCATAAAAAAACCCAGCATCATCCATCCTGCCTTCCCCCTCCTCTCCCCAAATATAAAATACTCCTCACATGCCTCGTTCTGCAGTGCTTTGAGCATTGCTGCCTTTTTTCACTGCCATGTTTCAGCATGTGCCCTGTGACAGCAAATGCCTCCCATCAGCTTTAGAGCTTGGGATCATTTTCCTACAGGAGGAGAATAAGATGTAAACATCCCCTGAACAGAGCTGCTGAAGCCTGGGATGAATTTGGGGAATTCCATGAATCTTGGTGACAGTTAAAGGTATCCACTTAATGACATCTTCAACTTCCAGCAGTCCCAGAAAGTTTATTGCATTAAATCTGGGATGAAAATGGATCATTGGCAGTTGCAAATTTTTGTTCTAGTTCTGAATAAACCAAATTATTTTCTGGGAAATGAGGACTTGAACAAAAATGTTGGTTGAATGCATGGGTGGGTTTTCTCTCCAAACTTAATAGCATTTTAAAATTAGAATGAAGTGTTGGTTAGAAATGGAGATGATTTCAACTCAAAGAGTCAAAATGCTTCATTCTGAAATTCTTTGAATTTCTTCTCATTGAAATTCCACATCCACATTGCAAGGAAGTGACCAACCTTGTGCTGGGACATGTCTGAGACAGCTAATTTTGAATCTTTTGCTTAAAATCACTCATCTGGGTGGAGGAGCACAGGGCCCATGAGCAGCCAGGTGTGAGGCAGGGTGAGCTGGGCACCAGCTAGGCTGGAGGCAAATTAACTCATTACTCCACAGTCAGCTCCTTTCCCTCCCTTTGAACACCACACAATTCCTCCTCCTTAGTCACTATTTGTACAGTTGCACACAGATTCTTTCTTAAGCCTTCACATATTTTATGAAGTCAGAAAACACTTCTAAGATGCAAAAACCCTGATGGTTTTAATGAGTTTAACAATAAACAGGCAGAGACTAAAGCGTGCACAGTGCTGGGGTCAAACCCACACTGAATTTCCACTGGCCTCAGCTCAGAGGAGCTTCAAGCCCGTGCTTTCACTTCCAAATCATGCTGGGCTGGTGAAAACAGAGATTTTACTAATGCTTCACACATAAATGGGGAATTTTGGAGTGCTGGGGTCACTCAGAGCTCATTGCTGGGTGCTGGGTGCTGCTTTGGCTGAGTTTTTGCAGAGGAACCCTTCAGTTTAGGTTGCTGCTGGCACCCAGCACTGATCTGGCAGCAGAAAACTTTCTTCACATGCCTTTACATTTAACTGAGGCAGCTTAATTGTTACTCAATGAAAGCCCAAATCTGCAGCAGAGGCATCGCTCCACGCCAGGGAGAGGAGCTGGGTTTAAAGAGCTGGCAGGGAGAGACCCTTATGCAAGGGCAGGAAGATCATTCAGAAATATCCATAAAACACGAGACAAATCTTTAAATATTTATTAAAAACAAAGTTTGACTGGTAATTCCCCCTCACACATGACCCGTGAAAGAGATTGTAGAGATGGGGAAATGAAACCACAAAGCCAGTAAGGGATTTGCCTGAGGCCTCGGCCATAAATCAGCCTCTCAACTGGAGAGCAGCTCTTCCTGCTCCCTCCTGACTCCATCTCCTCTCCCCAAAAAAGCACAAAGGGCCGAGGTTTTGGCTGTGCCCCCCCGGGTGCCAGCTGGGAGTGATGCTCAGCAAGGTGCCAGAGCTGAGATGAGCCCTGCAGCTACACAGGGAGCACAGGGAGTGTCTGTGACCTCCTTATTTCTCCCAAACCTTCTCCTGCCATGATGAAACAACCAGAGGTGATGAAACAACTGGGACTTGTTGTCTCCAGCTTGGGAGTCAAGGCTTTTCTGGCCTTATCAATGAAAACACACCTGAGTTTTATCCAGTATTCTGTGTCATGAATGGGGAACATGATGGGTGTTGGCAGTTTTTTGTTTAAAAAGAGTGTTTAAGTCTCTTTTTGGAGCCTGTCTGATTTTGCCTAGCTGTTCTGTGGTTTTTCATTTGGGTTTCATTGGCTCAATCCCTACCTGTGCTACCTCAGACGAGGAGCCCTGGTCCCACTCCTGGAGACAAATCCATCTCTCTCCATCCCCTTTTACAAGTTTATTGAGCCTTACCCCCAGCACCATGAGCAGCCAGGTTCCCCAAACCCCCCTGAGCTCCCCAAACCCCCCTGGGGTCCCCAAACCCCCTGGGTGTTGTGGCTGTGCAGTGTCCCCACCATGTCACACTGCACAGATGTGCCTGTGGAGCCTTGGCCAGCGCCACTTCCTCCCGTGGGACTCTCCAGATAAGTCACTTGTGTATTAAAAGTTGTTTACCCCGTGCTCCAAGCAGGATGCTTCCCTTATCTGCAGGCAGAGCCAATTCCCCCAGTGCCTCCGTCATTCCTGGCTCCTGGCTCTGTGTTATCTCCAGACCCTGCCCCGAGCCGCCCCCAGGCTCACAGTGCCCACTCCAACTCTTCAAAGGCTCAGAATTGCTCTGTAATTTGAATCTTTAACAACACGTGGAGAAATCTCCTGGACCTGGCCTGTGTCGTGTCTCTGAGTGGCTTCATAAATACCACGCTGAGGAATTTGGGTTTTCTCGTGTGTATCTCTGTGTGTGTGTCATGAGGGATGCTTGTATTCTAAAACATGCATTTTCTGCTTTCCCATAGAAAAACTACTGCAGATCTACTGTGCAGCTCCTTCTCCTCACCCTTCCATCCTTGTCCCATAGCTCTGGCTCTTGTACCCTCACCAAGGGCAGGGTTTAGCCCCATCCCTAATTCCCAAGCCAGAGGGCTCCAGTGGCTCCTCCTGGGCCACCACCATGTCAAACCCCCATCCCCATCTTCCTGAGATGCAGAAGCCACATGCAGAAAGTCAGGATAGGAAAAAAAAAGCTCGTTGGAATGTATTTATCTGAAAACAATAGTGTGTCTGGATGGAAAAGGCAGCGTTTCACACCAATCATGTGGTTGTTATTAGTGTTTTCCAAAACACCCAGAGGTACCTTATGTGTTAAATAAGGGTGGCCTGGCTTATTCTGCTTAAAAAGCAAAAAGTGCATCTCTGCACCTCGAACTGCTCTTGTGTTGGAGCCCTGCACTGAGGCCCAGCTGGCTGCCAGAGGAATTTCCCGTTCCCCCAAATCTGCAGTCACGGGGCTTGAGCTCAGCCCAAGATGCTGCAGCAAATATTTATGGTTACATTTCAGAGTTCCCTCTCCAGTCCCTTCCCTAAAGCAGGAGAGTGTCCTGGACCCAGGGCTGGAGCCTGGGCTGCTCCTGGCAGCCCTGCTTGGCTCTGTGCTTGGGATGCCATTCCCAGTACCCCAGCTCTGGGTGCAACCCCAGGCCAAGTGCTCTGGGATGACCCTGCTTGAGCAGGGACATTGCACCAGATGTCCCCAGCGCTGGTCCCTTCCAAGCTGACCTGTTCTGTGGCTCTGGGCTCTGTGAGCTCCCCGTGGGGACAATGCTGTGCTTGGGATGCCATTCCCAGTGCCCCAGCGCTGGTCCCTTCCAAGCTGACCTGTTCTGTGGCTCTGGGCTCCGTGGGCTCCCCGTGGGGACGATGCTCATGGGCAATAGGGCAGCACCATGGCTCCAGCTCCATCCTTTAGCCAGGCTCAGAGCTGCTGTAAGGAGGGATTGTTTGAAGCTGCTCCAGGGTTCATTTCCTCGGCTGAGGCAGCCCCAGAAACCCAAGATCCACTGATAGCCATTGAGCAAGGATTTCCATTTTTGGTGCGAGCTCAGACTTAAAATAGACAGTCTTGAGCGAGGAAGAAACTCTGTTGACAGAACATAGGGAACATTCCTCCAGTGTACTTTTGCAAAGGACTATCTCTGTCTTTAATCTCCACGGCGTTTCCTGCAGGTCTCCCGGGCCCAGCTTCCCTCTCATTGTTCCTGGCGCTTTTGGAAATGACCTCAGGCAGTTTGCAGTGACTGGCGACCCACGGTCAGAATGACTAACCCAGTCTGTCTCCATCCCTTGGACATGTCCCATTGACTAAATAAATGACAGGCACTGACATGTGAATAGAAACAAAAACAGCCTGACAAGTGAAATCTTAACTCTTTGGAGCAAAGAGACGTCTGGACGCGGGCTCATCCTGCGCAGGGAATCGCTGCTAAAAGTCCTGACAATGGTAAAAACGCAGCGAGGCTCCGCAGCTGCTCGGGACACATGCAGACTGGGGAGACAATGCCTCGAATATTACTTTTAATTGTTGAAAATTGGTTTGTGCAGCTTTTTATCTCGGCACATCTTTAATTAAAAGCGCAGTTCGGTGTTTATGCGGCCGTTTGGGTGTCTGGGCTCCGTGTGAATAATTTGAATAATTCCACTGAACGTTCCGAGGGGCAGTGAGGACAGAGGCTGTGTCTGTCTGTCCCAGCCCTGTGCTGGACCCACAGCTCACCACAGAGGAGCCTGGAGATGCTTCCTGCCATTCCCATCCCCACTTACCTCACAGAGCCACCCTTTGGAGATCATTTTTTGCACAGATCACCTTTGGAGAGGTGATCCTGGCTCCTCAAGCCTGCATGGACCTGCCTGCACTGTTGTAAGGCTATATATGAATTTATAACCCTCCTAAAAGCCATCAGTGCTGCTGCTGTTTCAGGGTTAGAATTCTCATTTTGCCCAGCTCCCTCCATCCCAGCTAAGTGACACCAGAGTCTGGGAACATGCCCCACCATCCCAGCATGAGCCATTTTTTAATGCTGTCTTTTTTGGTGCTGTTTATGCACCAAAACTTGCTGTCTTTGAAATCTAACAATAGTTTTACCAATAAGAATAGAATTAGTGTTAATAAACTACATTTGTGGATTTTTTTTTTTTGTTGGAAAAGTAGGCAAGTATTCTCTTTAATATCATCAATTAAATGCTGTAATTACAATAATTAATAATGCTGTTTAGCACTTATTAGCACTGGGTGCCTTGTTAGAATGTCTGTGTTAGCTCAGGTTTAATAATGAGCTTCATAAAAATCCAAAAATAAGAAAATAATGATACGGGGAGTGGTTGAAGCGCTGTGGTCTGAGGGCTTCTTGCTTTAATGTAAGTAACAAATAATTCCCTCTGGCTCTCAGCATTTGTGGATAAGGCCATAAAAAAGGAGAAAAAAAAAAAAAGAAAGAAAGGAGGAAACCTCAGCTAATAAAAATGCCACCCTGGCTTTATGGGCGCACGAGGAGCGTTTGTTGTTTGGCTAATGATGATGGGAACAGCTCCTGTTGGGGTGGCCAATGTCCCTCTGTCCTCCTGCACATGTCCCACCTGTCTGGAGAGCACGGGGACAGGGGTGGCACTGGGAGCTGGGTCACTGTCACGGCCATGGGCACAGCCCTCGGCTGCAGGTGGCTTTGGCAGAGGTTGGCAGGATTTTTAGCAAAAAAATTTGTCCTAGCCTGGCTTTGGGAATTTATTGTCTTTTTTCCCTTGTCCTGAGCTGGTGCTGAGCAGCTGCTGTCCCTAGCACAGGGCTGGCGAAGCTCAGTGAAGAGGGGGAAGGTGCCATGAAAAGTGGGACAAGAATTGCTGGGATTTGGTTCCTGCAGTCCCTCAGCTGAGCTCTCCACTCTCCTCCTGTCTCGTGGCTGATTTGGTCTCGGTTCACCACATCTGGTCACTGTGCATCAATCATTTACCAGCTGAATAAAAGAGCCTGGGAGCTAAACCCCACTCATTCCTATAAAATCAGTTTTCTGTCGAGTGCCTGCTCCAGTCAGTGCTCCATCCTCCTGCACACAGCAGGTCAGTGTTGCATCCCTGAGCCAGGCTGGGGCTAGCACAGGCTGGATTTTGGGAAGGGTGGGCAAGAGCCAGCAAGGAGGGTCGGGCTGGGCAGTGAGGTGCTCCAGGCCCACCTCAGGAGGTTCAATAAAGGTCAGAATTTGGCTGGGACCTGTCTGGGGGAGGTGATAGGTGCTACACCAGAGCTTGGTTCACCAAAACACCAGCAAAAGGGTTTAGTGCCAGAAATTCATGTCCAGCTATTGAAACCCCAGTCCAAGAGGATGGGAAGGGGTCTGCAGAGGGCACCTGCACCCCAGAGCTGCCTGACATGCCCACGGGTGGCTGTGCTGGCAGCCAGGATCCCTGGCAGCAGGGAGAGATGCTGCTGGCACCCCCAGAGCCCTGGGGAAGGAGCTGCTGCTCCTCATCCTCTCCCAGCAGCCTGGAATGTCAGAGCCAGCATTTTCCTGGACAGTCATGGGTTCTCAGCAGAGTTTGAGGAACAGAAGGGCCAACCCCGGGGATGCCAGCTCAGAGAGGGATTTTCTCATTCCGTGGTGTGGCAATGGAATGGAGAAGATCCCCTGGAGACCTGCCTGGCTTCCAGCCACCGTCTGCCCTCTCAGCACAGCCTGCTTGTGTGCTGGGTGTTCGAGCTGGGTGTTTCCTGGACCAAACTGTGTCCTGCTGTGTCCTGGTGTCTATTTAAGTTTGATTTGCTCTCAGTAACACCCAGAGGTGCCAATGACTTCAAGGTCAGCTCCTTTCCTCCCTCATCCTGCTTTCTGTTGGAAAAGCAGCCCTGGAGATCCTGCAGCCAGCTGCCAGCAGGGACACTCAAAATGCAGTTTCAACACAAAAAGAGATGGAGTTTGGTACTTCAGCAATGAGTGCCTCTGGCTACCTTTGGTCCCAGCTCAAAACAGGGAAGCCAATATTTCCTTTTTCCCATAATGATTTTCATATTCCCACTTAGAGGTTATGAGAAATTTGGGGCAGCACCAGCCCAGCCTGTGCTGGTCCCACAGCCGTGTCCCAGGACTTTAGAAGCCTCCCTTTTTCAATTTTCCCTTGCTGCCTCTCCAGCCAGTGACTCAGTCCCTATTTCTATTCTCTTCCCACTTCTGTTCCTGCTTCTCCAAAATTTTGGTCAGCAGCAGCAGCTTTTGCTAATGTCTTGTGGCTGCTTCTCTCGGAGTTATTATTGGAGATGCCTACGAAATAACAGTGCTGCTCTGCGAGACGCTGCTGCACCACTGCAGAAAATATTTACCAAAGCTGTGGTAAGCAGCTCTTTACTGGAGTGACTGGCGTCTGCTCTGAAGCTGCCCAGACGCCACTCACTCCAGCAAAGAGCTGCTGCAACAGAACAAATTGCCCAGGGCAGCAGATCTTGGGCAGGGAGAAAAGCCAGCAGCCCAGTCTGTCTGTCTTTGTGTTTTCTAAGGGAGAAAAATTATCTTTTTACAAGCCTGCCCTAGTTGGCTCTGACCAGCTCTTCCCAGAAAATACCATCATAAATAGGAGAGCAAACTGCTGCAGAAATGGACAGGTTGCCATTTAGGGCTGACTTTTCTCAGATCTGCTTTGGTGTCTTCCTCAACCTTCCTTCTCCTCCAGCCCCACCGTGTTTTTAGCTCCTGCTGCTAGCAGAGCAACAAACCTCAATTAAAATCCATTTTGGACATAAACATATACATTTATATATACTCCCTTTGCTTTCTGGACCAGCTCCAAATAGAATAATCCTTTTTTTTAATCCTACCCCCCTGGGGAACTTCCACTTTTGTGTTTGCAAATTGTATGGGTAAACATGGAGAGGGGTAGATTTATTTTTTTTAAGGACACTGGGCTTGGCATGTTACACAGTTCGTTGCTGGATCACCATGGTGGCAGCATACAGAGCTGTTTTTCTTACTCAAGTAGTCCCTTTCCAGCCCAAAAATGACAATTCACCAAGCCAAGCCAACAAGAACGTAAAGGGAAGTTTCAGAACTGGGTGTTATCTGCCTGGAAAAGGCTCCAGAAAGGCAGACTGTCTCCACAAGCTGCTGAATAAAAGCTGATAGAAGGACAAAGTCCTGGTGTTTGTAAGGGGGGTGTGATTTCTGGATGAGTCCTTTGGTTGTAATTCCCTTCCCATCTGAACAGAGCAGCTGGTTCATGTGACAGAGCTGGGCTCCTGTAGCCAGAGCAGGACAGGAGGGGTTTAGGGGCTGCTGGTCCTTCTGAGGCTGGAGAAGGAAGGATTGAGGCTGATGGTCCAAATTCCCAAATTCCCAATTCCCATGCAGGCAGAGGCTGGACTCAGTGTGTGCATCTCTCTCCTGCAGGAGCCTCAGAGGCTGCACCATTTTTGGAGTTGCTGAAGGTGACTTTTCCTCCCCATCCCCTTTTTCACCTTACAGAATCCCAGAATGGTTTGTGTTGGAAGGGATCTTAAATCTTACCTTGTCCCACCCCTGCCATGGGCAGGGACACCTTCCACTATCCCAGGCTACTCCAAGCCCTGTCCAGCCGGGCCTTGGACACCTCCAGGGATCCAGGGACAGCCACAGCTTCTCTGGCACCCTGTGCCAGGGCCTTACCCTCACAGCAAAGACCTTCCTCCTCATATCCAACCCAACACTACTCTCTATCAGTTTTAATCAGTTCCCCATTGTCCTGTGGCTCCAGGCTCTGGTAAAAAATCCCTCTCCATCTTCCCTGTGGGCTCCCCTCAGGGGCTGGGAGGATCTTGCACCGTCCCCTCCTCGTGCTCACACCACTGTGGGACCCACTGGAGTTCCCAGAGCAGCACGAGGTGGGAAATCCTCCTGGATAAAGCCCCAGACTGAGGCTCAGCAATCAATGCCTTCATCCTCTCCTGCCACATTTCCTGGCTCAGCAGTTCAAAAGGAGAATCCCAGTCAGAGGCAGCAGGAGGGACACTGGGAGGTCTGATGGCAGCCCTGTGCCCTCAGATCACCTTCCCATGCCACTGCTAAAGGGAAGCCTGGGCACATCCATGGAGCCCTTCACCCTCCCCTGCTTTGCTGAGCTGACTCTGCATTTTCTGCAGGTATCCAAAGCTGCTCAGAGAGGACTGGAGTTCCCAGATGGGATTTTCAGCAGCACTGGGAATGACAGGAGAAGATGTTTCTCCTGCTTCTGACCCTGTGGTTGACCAAGAGCCAAGGTGTGCCTCTGGCTTGCTCTGCCATGGGAAAAATGGAAATGAATCTTTTATTGAGGAGAAAAGCCCCCTTTTCTCTCTGTGGAGGCTGGCATTGTGTTTGGATGAAAGCACTCTTCCTGTGTTGCAAAACCGGAGACACCAATGCTTTCCTTGGATTGCAGCAGGGTTTTTCTGGGATGCCTTGAGTTTGTTTTCCTAAAAATGAAAGCAGCAGCACAGGGGATAATCCTGTACTCGTGGCACTGGCCTGACTTGTGGTTCAGTCCTTGTTTGTCCTGAGCCAAATCAGGGAACTGAACCCAATACACCCTATCTCGAATCAAGGCTCTCATCTCCAGTGCTGAAGTCAGACTCTTTCTCCCTCAGTAACTGATTAATTATTTTTTGCAAATTGGCCCAGCTCCATCTAGAAGGGATTTAAAGAATCCATGTCCCTGCTCCAAGCAAGGAACCTTTCCTGGGATGGGGACCACCAGGGATGGATGCCATCATCCACCCCAGGGATCTCTGGGGAGATGATTTTACCTCTGTGGCTTTGACTAGAAATCCAGGCTTGCTCCCAGAGGACTTTTCCAAGCAACATTTCGTGGAAACTAGTACTTCACTACCAAAAAGCAAAAAAAGAAAATTATTCTGGTTTTGCCGAAGTAACATTTTCTGACCCAAGAAAACATTTTGGCAAAAAGCTTCCCAACCACTCTGCTGGGAATGTGCTCTTTGCCATCAGTCCCCAAGGCTGGAGCGCCGGGGTGTTGAAATGTTACTACAGCCCTGGAAACTGTGAGTCAGCTTGTCCCCACCCACAGCAGATACTCGTGGGAAGGGCCTTGAAAAGCCTGGAAACTCAGCAGCTCCTGCCTTGCGGAGTTTCCATTAACCCGTTCACATTAATTCCTGGAGAAACACAGAATATGGCAAATTCCTGTTGGATTTTTCCTCTTTTTTTCTCCTTCCTGGTTGTGATGAATTTTGGAGGATGTTTAATTTCAATCCATCCCTAAGCAGTTTTGCTGTGGCCCTGATTAACCTCCATCCCTGAGCCCCATGGGTGGCAGATTCAGCCTCACCATGGATCCAGTGGGATTTGGATGGGATGGATGGATGATGGATGGATGGATGAATGGATGGATGGATGATGGATGGATGGATGGATGGATGGATGGATGGATGGATGATGGATGGATGATGGATAATGGATGATGGATGGATGATGGATTGATGGATGATGGATGGTGGATGGATGGATGGATGGATGATGGATGGTGGATGGATGGATGGATGGATGGATGATGGATGGATGATGGATAATGGATGATGGATGGATGATGGATTGATGGATGATGGATGGTGGATGGATGGATGGATGGATGATGGATTGATGATGGATGGATGGATGGATGGATGGATGGATGGATGGATGGATGGATGATGGATGGAGAAACTCTGATCCCACTTGGAGGAAAGGTGCCAGAGCAGAACTGGCCACTGGGCTGGGATGTAAATGAGCTGACCTGGGCATGCCCTGGCTGGGCAGAGGGTCCTGCACTGATGTCTCAGGGTCTCCATGGGGTTGTCACACACTGGGACAGGGCTGGGGGTGACGCTGCACCTCTGTTCTGTAGCCAGGCTGAGAGAGCTGGGAATGGTCACCTGGAGAAGGCTCCAGGGAAATCTTAGAGACCTTTCCAGGGCCTGAAGGGGCTCCAGGAGAGCTGGAGAGGGACTGGGACAAGGGATGGAGGGACAGGACACAGGGAATGGCTCCCACAGCCAGAGGACAGGGGTGGATGGGATATTGGGCAGGAATTGTTCCCTGGGAGGATGGTGAGACCCTGGCACAGGGTGCCCAGAGCAGCTGTGGCTGCCCCTGGATCCCTGGAAGTGTCCAAGGCCAGGCTGGACAGGGCTTGGAGCAGCCTGGCATGGTAGAAGGTCCCTGCCATGGCTGGGGTGACACTGGATGAGATTTAATGTCCCTTCCAACCCAAACCATTGCATGATTTTATGCTCCAGGAGAGTTGGCAAAGTGTGGTTACATCCCATGGGAAGGGTTTGCCAAGGCTGCAGCTCCTCCAGGATGGGGGCACAGGCTGAGGTGCTGAGGTGAGATCACATCTCTGCACAAAGGGTTTCAAGATGCTGAGGAGGTCTGGGAGTGTGGAGTCCAGCAGTTGGGAAATTCTCCATGAAGGAAAACTCTTCAAACATAAATTTTTTTTTATACTTTGGATTTATCAAAATGCCTCATTCTGATTTTAGCTTTTTCAATTTTGAAGAAGGTCCAAGGTCCTATCACAGTGTGTTACCACAGAGGGTATAACATTTGCAAGAATAAAATGAAAAGTCAGTTTGAACTGGAAAATCATGGCAATGTCATGAAAACAAAGGAAATGGGACATTCTGATGTTGTCAAAACCTTTTTTTCTCTGGTTCCTTTCAAAATCAGCTTCCAGCAAAACCAGCAGGATTTTATGAGGCATTTTAGTTTTTGGCAGAGCCCCTGGCTCTGGCACAGCAGGTTTGTGGTGCTTTCTCTGGTTGGGCTCAGACACTGTGAGCCCCCACTCCTGGGGGGAAAAGGGGATGCAGATTGTCCCCCAGCCCTCCCCACCCCTTGGGGGTCCCCATCTGCCCCCCATTTTCAAGGCATTAAAATAACCTACAAGTCGAGCTCTTACAGCATTATTTAAGTGTCAATTATTACTTTTGTGGTTTAACCTCTGCATTCTTCTTTTTGACCAGGAATGTATCAAATACTAGAGATTAAAAAAAAAAAAAAAAGGCAGAAAATGATTATATTAATTTTCCTTACTGAACACCTGGAGTACCTCAGTCAGGGTTTGGGCTCTACTGATGCCTTTGAGGGTGCTGGCAATGGCAGGACTGGTCCCTGTCCCCCTTTTTTCCCCATCCCAGCTGCAGTTTGGTTTTGGGAAGAGGTTGGTGCCCTTCTGGCCACCCACGGTCCTCTTGGACCCAGGAGGATTTGGCTTTCTGTTGTACCTGGGAGATCCATGTCAGATAACACTGGCAGGCTTTCAAAAGCTTCTCTCCAGCTTCCCTGCCAAGACCTATAGGATGTGTTCCAGAGCATCTCCCAGGAATGTTTGTTATTATGACAGGCAAAAA
>VXBI01012881.1:366453-404137 GCA_013397375.1 Toxostoma redivivum
GCTGCTGGAGCAGGAGCTGAAGGCCGTCACCTACTCGCTGCTGAAGCGGCTGAAGGAGCGCTCGCTGGACAGCCTGCTGGAGGCGGTGGAGTCCCGCGGGGGGATGCCCGGCGGCTGCGTCCTGGTGGCCCGCACCGAGGTGCGCCTGGGGGGCCTGGCGGCGCCCCCGCACCTCCTCCTGGGCAAGCTGTTCCGCTGGCCCGACCTGCAGCACCCCGCCGAGCTGAAGCCCCTCTGCGAGTGCCAGAGCTTCGGCGTCGCCGACGGACCCACGGTCTGCTGCAACCCCTACCACTTCAGCCGCCTCTGTGGGCCAGGTGAGCAGCGGCGAGTTGGGTCCCCCCTGCCACTAACAGCCACCGATTTGGGGGTTCGGGGTTTCTGACTCCTTCCTGGCTTTATCCGAACCATCGTGGGCAGCGCTGCCCCGGCCCCGCGGTGTTGCGGGGATGCGCCTGATGCGGGGTCCCCTCCGGGCATCCCCCCTCTCTTGGAACCAGCGGTTCCAGTTGTGCGGAAAAAGCCCTTTCTCATTATTGGTTTTTTGTTTTTTTCCCCTTCCCGCGGAGTTTCCCCGCTCTCCGGGAGCCGGAGGGGCGATAATCGGCGGCTCCATCCCGCTGGCGCCAGCCTGGCTCGCTCGTATCGGAGCCGGGCGGTCACCGCCGCCGGCTTAAAGCCGCAGGCGCTTCGGGGGGGCTGCGGGGATGTCCCCGCCGCGGGGATCCCCGGACCCGCGGGCACATCTGGGGCTCCTGCATTTCCCGGGGGTTTCACTTTTTTTTTTGTTTTTTACCCTGGGTGAAGGAGGTGAACGTTTTCAAGGCGTGGGTTTGGTTTTCTTGAGGATTTTTTTGTTTCTTTTAGCAATACTCGATACATGTCAGTAGGGAATAGTTACATGGAGCAGAGACATGGTGGAGTTTGAGGTGCAGAAATCGAAATGATATTTAACAGGCTGTACAAAAATGTAATGAAACTGGACAGCTGGATTCCCACTGCCAGAGGGCAGGGTTAGATGGGGTATTGGGAAGAAATTCTTCCCTGTGAAGGTCGGGAGGCCCTGGCACAGGGTGCCCAGGGAAGCTGGGGCTGCCTCTGGATCCCTGGAAGTGCCCAAGGCCAGGTTGGACAGGGCTTAGAGCGCCCTGGGATAGTGAAAGGTGTCTCTTGCCCATGGCAGGGAATGGAAGGAGATTATTTTTAAGATCCCTTCCAACCCAAACCATCCTATGATTCTATGCTGACTGTCCCTTTTTTTGGCAAGAACTTTGATTTTATTATTTCTTTTGCAATCTGGGCTCCTTCCTTGCTTTGCATCACTTCTTTCAAAGAAACTTCTTTCCTGGGCGTGCTTCTCCCGGAGGTCGCTAGAGGCTGGAGGCAGCTTTTTTATTCCAGTTGGAGTTGAGCTGCGTTTTCAGGAACGGGGCATTTACTTTAGAAAGGGGAGAAGTTTCCCAGTCTCTTTCCTGCAGCCGTGGTGATTTTCCCAGCGGTGAGCCAGCCCTGTGATGGGAGTAGTAGAAAGCAGAGCTGTTATCAAGTGGCTCCTTATCACTTTGATAATGGGTGACTGTGCCAGGACCCCACCCGCGCCGGCTGGGCGCTGGGAACAGGAGCCAGGAGAAGGCCTTGGTGCCCTTTTCCACAAGTGACTCCCTACAGGGATCATCCTGGTCGTGTTTCCCACCCAGTTTGCTGTGGGGTGACGTAGCTGAGGGGTGTGAAAGCTTTGAACGAGTCCCTGGTGACAGCAGGTCTGGTATGGGACCAGCACGGCCAGGTCTGGCTGTTAGCATCCACATGGGGACATCTGCACCTTTATTTTTTTTATTTTGGGATTTATAAACACCCTGTGAGAAGAGCACCCTGCTCCCTTAGGGGGAATGGGGAAGCTTTTCTGAGGAGCAATAGGTGACCCCAGAGCTGTCCCACGGGGGATGCTGAGGTTCTTTCTGATGGACTCAGCCAGGCTGAGCTGCAGGTGCTGGCTGGGTTCTGCTGTTTCCCTGCTCTGGGGTCAGCGTGGTGCCACTGGTGAACTTCACAGTTCAATTTCTCACTGAAGTCAGTGCCTGCTCAATGCTGATTCATTGATACAGCCCAGCTGCCTGCACATTCAGTTTTGGCAAGTCACAATTCAAAAATCATCACTGTCATGTTATGGAAGGGGAAAAGAAACCCCTCTGATCAGGGGCTGGAGTTGATGAAGGACCTTCATCGACCTTCCCCATGGTCTTGACCCTTCCAGGAACAGCGAGAGCTGGTTGAATGACCTGATTCAGCAAAGCACCTCTGAGGACTTGCTGAACTTGGAGCACATGACTGCTCAGTCCTGCTGCTTCAAGCCAAGCTCAGGAGCTTTGTGGCATGGATTGAGGGGGATCACTGTGGCCTCTGCTCCTGAGCTGCTTCTGTGCCCGGGCCTTTTGGAATGGACCAAAGTTATTTGGGTGGCTTGGTGGCTGAAGCCAGCCTGGCTCTGGTGCCAGCCCTGTGTGCCAAGAGGAGTCTTTGCATCACCCAGTCCTTCTTTTCAGTGTTTGTGAAGTGTTTGGGGAGCACTTGTTAAACCCTGTGTGTTGGAGTCATGGATGGAAGCTTGTCTCCCAAAGCAGATCATGGAAATGTGGTTCCTGGGGAGCAGTTTTGTGTGACTCAATCTGTGGGTGTTCAGGAACAGATATGGGACAGCATTTTCAGTAGCAGAGCCCACTTTAAAAGTTCAACATGGAGCTCCCATTCTTCAAAAATTAGGAAAACCTTGGTCTCCAGTTGATTCCAAGTGTTTTGTTTTCCATTGGGTGTATAACCTTGGAAGAGTTCCTACCCCAAAAGAGAAAGCGAGAGGGTTTGTTGATAAACTGAACACAGCACTAACCTGAAGTTTTGTTTTTCCAGAGTCTCCACCACCTCCCTACTCTCGGCTGTCTCCTAATGATGAGCAAAAGCCACTGGGTACGTGTTTTGTCTCTTTTGATCTCCAGGGAACTCTTTCATGGTGCAGCCCTGGTGCTGGTTCTGAGACAGCCCTACCTGGCATGTCAGGCAAAAGCCAACAAGTCGGGGTTTTATGGCTGCTCATTATTTCTGAGCAAGCATCAGCTGACGGGTTTTAAGAAGTAAATGGATGCCAGTTTATCCTACCAAATTACCGTGTAGACACATGCATATTTTCCAAAATAATATGAAGCTCTATTTTTAATGAAGGCGTAATGAAAGGTTACCAGACGTCATGTTTTGTCTGCGTGTGTAATCTGCAGGAGTGGGAGCTCCTGGGTGCCATTTCCATAAAGGCCTGGCTGTGCTGCTCCATGCAGGAACCAGCTATTACCCTTCCTCTGCTCCTCACAAAGAGATGGAAAGTCTTTGAAACTCGGCGCTGTGTCATTTCTGAACGGGGTGTCACTTTTCCTGAGGAGTTAGAAAAGGTTTTCCAAACCAAGTTGGTGAAAGCAGCTGTGGGGTGTGTAGGCTGGGTGTGGAGTGCAGGGTGGTGGAGAGCCTGGCAACTCTGGATCCTGGATCCAGATGGATCCTGGTCCTGTGTGCTGCACAGTAGCCTGGAGATGTTTTGAGCTGCATCTTCACCATCCTTTCTCAGGTCTGCTTTTTGCTTGGTTAAATGGGAAGCGAAGACATGGGAGCATGGAAGGGAAGGGAGCAATCCCACATCCCTCTTGGATTTCTTGCTGGGATCAATGCAGCTGGAGGCTTTCTCCCTTTATCCCATGGCCAGTGATTTACTGGTGTTCATGGCCAGGGGGAGCTGCTTTTGCTGCCATGGGGCAGGGACAGGGAGGAGACAAATGGGGTTCGGCAGGGGTAGGAGGGGACAGCAGTGCCTGCCTGTCCCACCCAGCCCTGGGGGAAGGCAGGAGCTGCCCCTGCCAAAGGTGAGGCCCTGCCAGGCCTGGGAGCTGCTGGCAACTCAGCCGTGTGTGCACCCTGTGCCCGGCGCCTTCATGGCCACAGGGCTGTGACCAGAGTGGCCTGCAAGGCCAAGTTGGCTGCTGGTGGCTTTTTTTCTTTTTTTTTTTTTTTTTTTGTTAGGTGTGGAAGCAAAAAAAAAAAAGGAGTTGTCCCTCCCTGTGCTCCCCCTTCCAAGTTAATTCCCTTTAGAAACTGCTGGTGCTGCAGGGAGAGATGATAGTGAGATACATGTGACTTTATTAAAACAACAGCCAGGGGTTGAAATTTGCTTCACTGGCTTGTTTGATTGGAAAAATAATAGTTAATCTGTGAGCAAACAGTTGAGCACTTAATTAGAGGGGTGTAAGCAAAAGAGAATAACAAAGACTCTTAACTTGTTAAAACAAAGTTTCCTTCGCTTCAGCAAAGAGGAAGGAAGGAAGCAAGAATAAACAGCTTCAAGAATTTTAATGGTGATAATTAAGTATAGTAACTCTGACTTGTTTAGAGGCTTAATGTAACTTTATCCAGTAAGCACCAAGTTCCTACTTGTTTGATCAACTTAACTGGAGTTATTTTTGTGGTCGAGGCAATTCAAACTTTGCATTTGCGTGGTGGAGCTACAAAGTTAATCGCTGCTTTCTGGCTCTGTGGAGAGCTTTTCTCTCGGGGAGGTGGTGGGAAGCCGAGCAGCCACGGGTGCTCACGTAGTGCTGGCAAACAGGACTAAAAGTGCCTTCTTTTTTTTTTTTTCTCTCCCAGATCTATCAGATTCCACGTTGTCTTACACTGAAACAGAGGCTACAAACTCTCCCAACGTCACGCCCGGAGATTTCTCAGGTTGGCAGCTGTTGGTGCCTTTCCGTGCTGGGGGCTGGTGGTGGGGCAGGACAGCAGGAGGGGATGGGGGTCCTGATCCTACCCTTGCTTTGTGTTTGGATGTGACGAGAAGGACGAAAAGAGCAGTAATTTGAGTTGGTTTTTTTTAAGAAGTCTGTGCTGTGCTGTGGGATGGGCAGGGATGTTTGGGTCACGCGTGGAGGCCGCCTGGAGCAATGCCAGGCTGCAGGAGTGGCTGCCGTGGGGCCATGGCCTCTATGGGGCTGTGGGGCCGTGGCCTCTATGGGGCTATGGCCGCTGTGGGGCTCTGGCTGCCCTGGCCGCCATGAGGCCTTGGCCTCTATGGGGCTATGGGGCCATGGCTGCTCTGGGGCCCTGGCCGCCATGAGGCCGTGGCCTCTGTGGGGCTGTGGGGCCGNCTCGGGGGCCCGGGCCGCCAGGAGGCCGTGGCCTCTGTGGGGCTGTGGGGCCGTGGCCACCATGAGGCCGTGGCCTCTGTGGGGCTATGGGGCCGTGGCCGCCGTGGGGCCCTGGCTGCCCTGGGGCTGTGGCCTCTATGGGACTGTGGCTGCCATGGGGCCATGGGGCCGTGGCTGCTCTGGGGCCGTGGCCGCCATGAGGCCGTGGCCTCTGTGGGGCTGTGGGGCCGTGGCCGCCATGAGGCCGTGGCCGCTGTGGGGCTGTGGCTCTATGGGGCCGTGGGGCCGTGGCCTCTGTGGGGCTATGGGGCCGTGGCTGCCATGAGGCCCTGGCCTCTATGGGGCTGTGGCTCTATGGGGCTGTGGGGCCGTGGCCTCTGTGGGGCTATGGGGCCGTGGCCGCCGTGGGGCCGGCTCTGGGCCCTCCCCATCCCCATGGCCCTTCCAGGGCTGCTGCTGCTGGTGCTGGTTCCTGCCGGCTCCGTCGGGCTGGTGTTACCTGTTGGGCCCTGGCCCCGGGCTGCAATCCCTGCTTTCATGAGCAGGCTCCCAGCTACAGAGCCATTGAAGATCTCGAACAAAGCTTGGCTTAATTAGGTCCTGGTTTTTACTCTGCCCCACCCTGCAACCTTTCATTCACTTAATGGGGCTCTGCAAGGCCTGGGGTGGTTTTACCTGACAGCAGAGGTAGAGCTGGGGCTTTCTTTGGCTCTGGCTGTGTGGGACAGGAGGGGCCTGGTTTTATGGCCAGATTTAATTTCTTTGGTTCATGGTCTGAGAACTGGCGTGAAGGCCAAGGTGGGTTTTGGTGGAGCCCCGGTGCCTCGTTCAGTGGCTGGGGTGGGGCTTGGACACCTCTGAGCCTCATTGCTGAGCACATGGATGGGATCTGCTCCTCACTGGGGGGATGCTGTGAGCCAGGGGAGGTGCTGGAGGGGACCTTTGGGGTGCTGGTCCCTTGCTTGTGGCGTTTCTCTTTGTTTTCTTTCTTTGCAAGCGTTCAGGGTCAGTTTGGTGAGAAGTTTGGTGAGACTTGGACATTCCTTGGGATGTTTGGGCCAACCCTTATTGCAAAGGGTGTTCAAACAGCAGAGGGTCTGTAGCATGGCACAGTGGCGCATTTCCCTCTGGGGATTGTCCCTTCTCCTTGTCCTCTCAGGTGCCCCTGTGGTGGCAGTGCCACGTGCTGACCCACGGGCTTTTGTTGTGTCCAGAGCAGGGGAACAATTGATAGCAGGACTCAGATCTTTCAGCCTTGTGCTCTAATAAATATGTGTTTGCAGCTCCTAACAAACATTCCTAGGGCTGGATACACATTCCTAAAGCTCCCCATGCCCGTGGCTTTTGTTGTAACTCGATAATTGGTATTAATTACAGCAGCCAAGTTGGAAAAGTGAGGTTCCTGAGCCTATAATGGTTTAGCTTCTCTCATGGCTCGGTCTTTATGAGACATCTGGTGGGTTTGCTGGAAGAGAAGAGAGATTTTAACTTTTCCTTGAACAATATAATGATAACATGTGACTGAGATTGTGCTGAAACCGGATCCCTGCTCTCCCCCTGTGCTGTTTCCAATGGTGTAACTTTTAATAAGAGTCTGGGGCTGGGTGATTTATTTGTCCCCAGTGCTCACAATTGCTGAAAGAGGATAAGAGCCCTGCTGAAGTTAACCCATACATGTCATCACAGGGAAATACAAGGGAAAAACCCACTTAGGCTCCAGTCTACCTGCCACATTTCAGTTTGTTTATTCTCCATTTCAACAAATTTAATAGCTCTGCTTGAAGTGTAGGTCTGTGGGAGTGATACACAAAGCACATGGTCCTCCCTGTCTCCTCTTGTGTACCAAGGGAGCTCAGTGTGCATTTAACTCTTCTTCCAAAAATAAGTACATTTTGGACTTAGCATCAAGCCACTGCTATTTATTGGTCCAGCTTTGATCATCAAAAAGGCTTTTCCTACAAAAACCACAAAATTCAATTTTGTATAACAAAGAGAGCCATTCTTCTCCTGTTGCTCCTTTACTTGATGAACTTCTAAACAGGAGATTTTAGCATGAAGGCAAAAGATGATCTCTGTCATATGTGTAAATTTAAAAAAAAACAAACCCTCTTTTTGAAGTAGAGCCTTTAATGGCTATAATATTGCCCTTAAAAAGAGGGAAAGTCTTCAGTGAAGTAACAGGCTCACTGTTAAGTTCAGAGGAGCAGTCAGTGCTAAGTGGAAGCACAAGTTGTGGATAGTTGGGTGGATATAACCTGGATCCAGGGATGATACCCCAGAGCCCTCTTCATCTCATGTTCAAAGCATTTGGGTTTTGGAACAAAGTTGTTTGTCCAAGGATCAGTGTCCAGCCCCAGCTTTTCCCTTGGAATGGGGATGCTCCTGTTTTCCCAGCGAGGTGCAACGGCCTGGGAAGATCTGGGTTGGTGGGAAAAGGCACTTGGAGATATCTGACCCCAAAGTTTCCTCCTGCTGAGCTCAAGCAGTGCCACATTCAGGCTTGTGAGAACACCAAGAGGGGCTCCATTTTTCCCTCCTTCGATTCATTTCTGCCTGGGGAGCAGAGCTGAAGAAAACCTGCTGTTTGGGGAGTTATATTTTAAACCCAGGTGGTTCCCTGGCCTGGGCTGAGCCTGTCTGTCCCCTGGGAGCCAGCAGAGCCTTGGCCAGTCCTGGCGTCCCCGTGGCTCCCAGCCGGAGCTGGGGAAATACCAGGGAAAGGGCAAAATCCAGCAAGGCAGGAACAAAAGCTCAGCCTCGTGACTCATAATTGGTGGAACATTTGTAGTAATTTTTTTTTTTCCTTCCCCTCAGACTTGGCTCCTCCAGCACATGCCAAGAAGCTGCTGTACCCGTTAGACTTGCCAGGCGTGTGGAGGCTGAGCTGGGATGGGATGTGGTGGTGGGGACATGCTGGAGCAGCTGCTGTGGGCTTTGGGATTGCCTGCCTTCCTCTGAATCCCACAGGGCTCCCTCACCTTTCCTTAAAACCAATGGAATAGCCCCATTCCTGTTGAAAAAACCTCATGACAAGCATTGGCCAAAGTTCTTGTTAGTGGTGGCTTTAAATTCTGGAGGACAGGTAGGAGAGCAAAAAGTGGGATTGCACCTGTAGTTCTCTGTGTTGACCATTCCCAGGGAAGATGGAAGATGCTGGTTTATTTTTTCTAAAAATAGTTGTTTTGGTTTTTTTTTAACTTTGAAATCACTTCCCATGTGCTAAAACTCTCCAAGAGTTTCATCTCTGGTGAATCTGTGTGTTGCTGAAAATGTGCAGGCTAAAGAGGAAATGTTGAATTGGTGGTTTGTTGGAGGGGGGATGAATTCCTCCAAAAGCAGCAGGAAGGTGTTTTCCACCTGGAAGTGGAGACACAGGCATGAGTTTATTCCCAGCAGCTCTGCTGATGTCCAGAAGGTGCTGGGCTCTATGTGGAGATGAGATGATGGTGGAGGAAAGCTGGGAATTAACAGAGAGAAGAAACAGAGACTGAATGGGCAGGAGCTTATTTAAATAATTTTTTGTTTGTTTTTGTTTGTTTGTCTTTTTAATGCCTAGGAAGATGAGGAAGGTTTTGCAGGGCACTGGTGGAGCTGGGGGCATTGGATTTGGGGGAGCAGGGTCCCTGTACCACCAAAGGGAGGAAGAAGTCAGGATCATCCATCCCAGCTGGTGATTCAGCCCTGCTGAGGCAATGCCACAGCTCCAGGGAAGAGCCAGAGGGTTTTTTCTGCTTCCAGCAATATTTAGGATGAACTTAAGGAAGCATATTTTAAAACCCACTGAATGGAGAAAGTGAACGTCTCCCTTCCTCTCCCCCCAGAAATAACAGGCTGCAGGATTTATGCTAACAAGGAAATTTATGAAGATCCTGTGTGTTAGGAGTAGGAAAAAAAAAAAGCCCATTAAATCTGTCAGGCGGATGTGTGTGGCAACTGGGCAAACATTGCCCTTTCCGGGCTGGGGGAGAGATTCTGGAATTACCTGTTAATAGAAAAAAAGGGTATTTTTCTCATTAAAAGGGCAGCAGTTTCTTGTGGGGAGAAGTGTTGGGTTTTGAGGATAGATCCTGGCTTTGCTGTGTCTCACTGCCAGCTCTGGGCTGGGGGCTGGGTCTGACCCAGCACCACCCTGGAGCCTTTTCATCCCTTTTTCCCCCCCTTCCTGCAGAAACAAATCCTTTAAAAAAAAGACACAACATATCTGTGCATCCAGTTTAATCACAGACAGATGTTTGTTTGGGCCAGTAATGGTTTTGGTTTCTTTTTTTCTTTCATATTTAACTGTAGGTTTGCTGGCTTGTCTTCCCCTGTGCAGTCTAGAACAATCAGGGTTTGGCTAAAACCTCTCCTGGTCGGAGGAATGAGCCTGTTGCCAAGAGCTACTTCTTTGATGCAAAAAAATACATCCTGGAGGTGCTTTGTCAGATGTTTTTATATTAAACAGTTTTCCTCCATAGTTTCAGTTTGCCAACGGGAAATAAAGTGCATCTATTTTCCAGTGTGCTTCAGAGAGGAATTCTTTGCTGGCTGTGGAGGCTTTTCCCACATGGCTGTGGATGGCCATGGCTGTTGGAATCCCCATGGGAGAGCTTCAGAGCAACAACCTGCACTCCCTGGGGGTTTGCAGCTTCTGGCCCTGCCTGGGGCTGACATCAAAGGCAGCTTTTCCAGCTCTGGGGTGAATCATGGATTAAGGCCTGAAAGGGAAGGTGGGGAAGCCCTGGGAGCTGATCCCTGTGCTTTCAGTGCTGTCCCTTTCACAGAGGTGCAGCTGTGCTCTTTTATTTTATATTTTATATAAAGATGTCTTTCTGGGGTGGTGATAAACCTCAGGAGCCAGTGGATTTATGGAGGGCAGTGGGTTTTTCCACATTCCATTTGTCCTTACCACACTTGGGGGCTCAGGTGGCAGTTCCTGGAGCCCAGCCATTCCTTTGGAGCAGGAGGTGAAGGGATCCCTTCTAGCTCTTTGTTTGCTATCAAATCCTGTTGATAGCAGTGCTTCAGCCATAAGCAGAGAGTATTCCACCTGGGAAAATCATAAGCAAGTGAAGAAGTTGTTCAGAGCGTTGAGCAAGCAGCAATTTAAGAAGAAAAATTTTTTACAAGTTAAATGTCTTGCCAATGGAAGAGAAGCACCCTAGGTCAAGGCTGGAGGGAGATATTACCTCCATGTGGTTGTTTTTCCATTAAAACCTTGTGGGATAACTCATGTTGGGCCACCAAACAGCAGTTGGAGCATTGAGCTGTACCTGAGCAGGCTCCCACAGAGCTGGTGGGTGACCAGGCTTTGGTGGCAGTAGATTTTCATGGTGCCACCTGTGCCTTGTGAGGGCAGGTGCCTGTGGCTCCATCCCTGCAGAGCATGGGGCTCTGGGAGCAGGACTGAGCTCTGGCAGGGGCTGTGCAGCTCTAGAGGTGTTTCTGAAGCCAGTGACAGATGTTTGTATAAAATACCCCATGGGTTATGGGCTTGTAGTACAGGGCTTTTGGTCTTGGGATTAGCACAGAGCTCAGCCAGGACAGTGATGTGGGATGGGGAAATTAATTTTATGAAGTCTGAGGGACCACTGAGGAATTTGCTGGAGGTGGGAGGAGGTGGTTTGTGCTGGAGGTCTCCTGAGGAGGGACAACAAGGTTCCTCTGAGATTTGGAATCTTGTGCAGCAAGGAGCAGCAGCCTCCAAAAATAGTCTGGCAGGAGGGCAGGTGTCTCCTGGTCTGGGAGGTGAGAATGTCCCTTTGTTACTATAACCATCCAACAGGCCACACAATAAATGAGGACAATCAGAGCTCTCCCTAAAATATCTGGGCAGCTGGAGTTGGTCCTTCTTCAGGAGAAGGAAGGAAAAAATCCAAACTGGCTGCCAGAGCCTCAGGATCATCTGCCTGGAGCGGCACAGGCTGCACCAAGGTGGAAGGAGGTTGGTCTTACCAATATTGGGCCTCATGCCTGGTGCAGAGATTAAAGCTGCCTTACAGATGATGCCTCTGTATTTGTGTGCACACACAGCTCTGATCTCCAAAGGAGAAATTTCCATGAGGGAGCCAGGCAGGATGATGCCCTGAAGTGAAGGTTCCACAGGCAGGATTTGGGGAGCTTGATTCCCTTGAAGGCAAGACACTGAAGTTCTCAGTGTATTCCAGCAGAGAAGGAGAGAGTTGCTTTTTCTCTCTCTGTTACCTGGAACTGGGATGGATTTTCACAGCTAGTCTGGATGTTTTCAGCCTAGAAGTTCTTGGAGAAAGTACAACACCCAGATAAAATGTGTTTTTGTCTGTGGTTCATTGAGTAGTTATGATGTTTGGCCTTGAATCACAGAATAATCCCTCCTTCTCCAAGCACCTAGGCATCAGTCTTAAAAGAAGAAACATCAGGAAGTAAGCAAGTTACTTAAAAGTAAATTATTTTAATCTTTGTAGCCTAAACGTTACATTCTTGCACCCTATTAGGGGTTGGATACAACTTTCTAGGTAGTAAAAGTTCCTTTGATGTAGCTCTGGTTGTGTCCTTTAACCAGCATGGATCCAACGGATCCAGCTTTGTTTGAACTTTCCTTTTTCCCTGTGCCTGTGTTTTCCTTTTTAAAGGGATTTGCTGAATACTGAACACAGTGTATTTATGACCTTTGAAAACGGTGAATGTTTTTAAGGAGGAATTTTGGCTTCTTATAGGGGACCTGTAGAGAGAGGCTTGTGTTCACAGTCCCAGTAATAGATTTTTTTGTGGCACTTTGATGAGTGAGAGGTGTTTATAGGCTTGATTCATAACTGAGTTACCAAGGTTTTCCACGGAAATAACTTATTAAATGTGTGGCGCTCACCGGAGCGATTGAAGTCTGGAGATTTGCTGTTCATCAAAGGGACCTCCTTTCCCGGCCTCCAAGACCTAACTCAGCATTTTACCTCTGGAGGATGCTCAGACCCAAAAGGGCTGTGTGGTGTGGGAGCTTGAGCTGGCTTTTAGGAAGAAATTAAAAAAAAAAAAAAAAAAGGCAAACTGGAAGGAGGAGGGGAAAAAAAAAAAACCCTCAGGAAAACATCCCCCCGTCGCTGGGAGCTGCTGATGGTTAAACCTGGTTTTCTGGAACACTGCTTGTTTGTGTGGATTTTGCTTCTCTGCTCCACAGCTGAAAAGTCCATCCCTTCAGAGCTGCTGAGGGCTTTGAAGTGTCCCGAGCCCCTGGAACCACAGGTTCAGTTTACTGGCAAAGGAGACTCAGCTCTTTGTGCTTCCCAAGAGCCTGGGATTGGCACTGGGGCTGTGATTGCCAGCTCTGCAGCGTGCTCCTGGGATCCTGGATGGTGATGGAGGAGGAGGAGGGACATTGGCTCACTGAGGCCCCACCTCACTCCTGAGGGTTTGGGTTTGGGTGCTGCCTTGTCCCAGCTCTTGCTCTGCCCCTGCTCTGTGCCTTTCACTTGGCTGGTTCATCAAATCCTGGTTTGGGTTGGGAAGGAGTTAAAGCTCATCCTGTTCACCCCTGCCATGGGCAGGGACACCTTCCACTGTCCCAGGCTTCTCCTGGTCCAACCTGGCCTTGGACATTCCAAGGATACAGCTTCTCTGGGAAACTGTGCCAGGGCCTCCCCACCTTGTCAAAAGTCCTTCTCCAGCTTCCCTTTGAGTTCAGAAAATGGATATTTAGCTGGAAAAAAGCATCACCACAGGGGCAGAGTGCTGGGAGAATGGAGATTGAGGGGATCTCCAGCACTGGGGTCTGGGCTTGGGGTGCTGAGGACTGTTGGATTCCTGTTTGGGTGTGTTTTTTTCTGTAAGAACAAAAATATTTCACATGGAAGTGCCTGTCTTGGCTGACCTCTTGCAAGGCTGCTAATGCTGACTGGTAATGGCCTTTGCAGCTCCTGGGGCTGGAGCAGGGATCAAACAGCTCTGGCACTCAAGTGCTGGACTGTGCTGCTGTCCCACCACCCCTTTCCCAGAGAAGCTTCTTCAGTGAGAGGCTGCTTCCTCATCCCAGGCTTTGGATATGGGAAAATACATGGGGAAAAATCCACCAGCATCAGAGGATATAAAAAAAATTAAACCCAAAGCTCTTCTGCCCCAGCATCTCCTTTAATCAGCCCTGCACCCCAGGTTCCCCCTTCTTTTTTCTCTTCATATTTCCCTAGTTTTATTCTTTAAATGGATAAGAGTTGCCTCTGATGCCCAGGCCTGAAAAATACAACCTGTCCCTGCCTCTCCACAGGGCTGCAGTCTCTGGCAGGGAGCAGGCACAGCCTGGGATGCTGCTCCCTGCCCTCGGCATTTTGCCTTTCAGGTTATAAAAGCCCATGTATGAAACCTGCCAAAAAGTCAAATTCCCAACAGTGCAAGAGAGAGAGGGATGTGTAGAGAGTTTGTTTTGCCCTTCACAGCAGTTCTGTGTTCCTGGGGGATGCAGGAGGTCTTTGCTGAGAGTTCAAGGAGCCCACGTGCTCCTGTCCTGCAGCATCCCCCACCCTCTCCAAGTGCAGTTCCCAGAGCAAACCCTGGACCAGAGCCATCCCTCCCATCCCAATGGCAGTACGTGGAAGTGCCCTGGTGTCACATTTGCTGTCCCAGCTGGACACTGATGCTCAGCTGGACCCACTGCAGCTTGGCCATGTCCCCTCCTGGGCTTGGAAGAGCTGCCCTCCCCTTCCTGTGCCTGTGTTTGCTTTATGGCTTTGGAGATGTTTCTCCTCCCAAGTGCTTGTAGCAGCTGAGAGGGATCAGGCTGCCCATTCCTCCAGGCTGGAGAAGCTGGAGTTTCCAAGCTGCTCCAGGGGAATCTCTTGATGCCAGGGGTGCTCAGGCAGGATTTCTCACAGTGGCTCCATGGAAGGGTGGGAGACACAGCAGTGTTGGTTTTATCTGTGTATTTCATGGGCAGGAGCAGGACCCGCCAGCAGAAATGCTATTTTTCAGCTCTTTCCATTTATTAAGGTCTCATTTGCTAAGATTTTTCCATGAGAGAAGCCAAAGAATGTTAAAGACTTTAAAAAAAATGCCAGCTGCTTTGTGCTTTCACATACAGTGAGGCAAAGTCCTGTTGTCTGTTTAATCAGGGGAGAAAAGGTACCTGCAGGGAGCTGCAGCACTGGGTGGTGGGTAAGGCTCTGGCCAGAGAAACTGGCTGCCCCATCCCTGGAAGTTTGGATTGGGCTTGGAGCAGCCTGGTCTCGTGGAAGGTGGGATGAGCTGAGCTCTCAGTCCCTTCCCACCCAACCCATTCTGGTTCTCTGATGAAGCTGAGCTGTCTGTCGATTTATCCACAGGGATGGACGTGCTGTGCTGTGCAGAGCACATCCCTTTTCTTCCCTTTCCTCCCTTTCTTTTCCCCTGCTGGCTGCTCCAAAGCCTGGCCTGTTCCTGTTCCTGAGCGTGGTGCTCACACAAGGCTCCGTTTGTGCGATCCTGCACCAGGAAAAGCCAAGTTTGTCCATGGGGAAGAATGAGGCACTTGATTCATCCCCCCTGCGTGAGCCTGTGGGGTCTGGGAGCATCCCTGTCCTGCACAGGGAAGGCAAACACAGGCTGTGGTGGCTGGGAACTCCCATGGTTCTGCTTTCCCTTATTCCTGAATACATGTTGTTCCTTTGGAGGCATGGCTGCATCTTCCTCTCAGCTCTGTGGCAAACACAGTTATTGTGTCCTGTTTTTTGGCTTTTTTTTCTTTATTATTTTTTTGATATTTGTTGCTCTTTGAACCCCACAGTGACACCCGTAGGTAAAAATGAACTATAGGTAATTTTTTTCCATCATTCTTCTTAAAATCCAGAGCAGTCATGACAACACCCAACAGGAGCTCTCGCTCTGGAAGTGTTTAAGGCCAGGTTGGATGGAGCTCTGAGCAACCTGGTCTGGTGGGAGGTGTCCCTGCCCATGGCAGGGGGTGGAACAGGATGATCTTAAAGCTCTTTTCCACCCCAAACCATTCCATGAGTCTGTGATCCATCCCCTCACCATAAGCAAAGCTTTGCCAAGTCTTGCAGTAAACAGTCAGTGGTGTTTATAAAAAGCTCAGGCTCCAAGATTAGATCTGGTTGGGTTTGTCTGGTGCAGCAGCTCGGGGTATCCAGCTGTGGAGAGAAGGAGCAGATGTGAATGGGCAGTTGAATATCTCAGACCCAATCCCTCCCTCTCTATAAATTGTATGTCTGCAGCTGCCACGGGTCTGAGCACAGTAAAACTGAACCCAGCAGGTTTTGATTTTGGCCTGTTCTGGAGACCTCTTTTTGCTGAGCTTTATTGAAGCCCTGAAAACACAACACCTTTTCCAGAGAGGCTGTGGGTGCCTGGCTTGGTGCAGAGCAGCCCTTGGTGGCAAGGCCAGGCTCAGTTTTCCTCAAGTGTCACGGAGTTGCTTTCTGAGATCTGCAAAAAAAACCCCAACAGAACACAAAAAAAAAAAAAACCAACAAAACTTTATGAATCGACCAGGAAGCCAGTAAAAATTAGTAGTAACAAGCTCATTTCAATAGGAATGGGTTTGCTGCTCTGCTGGCTGCCAACCATTTATGAGACTGGCCGGGTGCCGGGTCCAGCGCCGCATCCCTCACCCTCCTGCTGCTGGAAATCATTTGTGACTCCAAAAAAATAAATAACACTATTGTGGAGCTCGTTTTATGGCTGGGGCCTGAGCTGGGTGGCAGCTCTGGAGCTTGCAAGCCCTAGCTGGGGGCTCTCTGCTCCATCTCAGGTGGGTTTGCAGGGTGCAGGTGAGGACACAGGGTGGGAGTTGCATCCATGGCACGTTGGATCTGTTCCTGGATCTGATGCCAGGGTGAAGAGCTGGGTCAGTGTGGCTGTGCCAGTTCAGGGCTGTTGCAGGGAGTGTTGGGTGTTGTGCCAGCAGAGGTTTAGAATGGATATTTGGGAAAATTTCTTCCCCAGAAGGGTAGTTGTGGAGTCACCATGCCTGGAGGGATTTAAAAGCCATGTGGATGTGGCACTTGGGGACAAGTGGAATGGTTGGAGCTGCTGATCTTAGAGGGGTTTTTCCAGCCTTACCATTCTGGGATTGCTGCTGTCTCTGGTGGGGACATCCCAGGCCCCCAAACCCCAGGGTGGTGTCTCAGTGAGCCAGGAGGACCAGATCCCAGACCCCCATTTCTGCTCTGGCTCATCTTTCAATATCACAGGAGTTTCCAGCATGGGAATTCACCTGACTCTTCCCTTTACACTGGGGCTGTTCCAGTGCTTGCACCAAGGGATGTTTGTGACTGAGGAGATTTCCACTCCTAGCAGAACAAGGAAATTCCTGGGAGAGCACAAAGTAAGGTAAAGATCCTGTGAGAACAGGGAGCTGCTCTTCTCTTCCCCCATTGCTGAGTTATTTGAATGGTAGGGAAATGTCAGCAGAATTATATTAAAAAAAAAGTCACTCACACTTCACTGGTTACAGACTAGGAGCACACTGGGCAGCTTCTTCATCACTGGAACAAGAAAATTGGAGTCATTCTCTATTCCCCAGTAGTTACAGCCACATATTTTGAAATATCCATGTCTTTTCCATGTTGAATGGCCAGTACAGACCTTCAGAGCCGGATTGAATTCAGCTGTGCTTGAAAGGGTCGGTCATTTGAGACTTCCAACATTAAAAGATCTTTGCAAATTAGTTTTGCTCTTGCCATGCTGAATTTGTTTGTGTAGAAAACCTCAGTAGATTTGGTATGTGGCTGTCTTTGAAGGGCTGTGCTTCAAAGGCTGCAGCTCTGGGTGTTTTATGTGCTGAGCTCTGCAGTCCCCCGAGCTCTGCTGCCTCGCTGGGAAGTGTCAGCTCATGTTAAACCTGCAGGAAGGAAAAGCTGAGCGTGGCTTTTCAAAGCCTTCAAGGAAACTGGATGCCCAGGGCTTATTCCTGTAGGAAATGGGTGCTGGAGCTGCATGTGCTGCTGTGTGTCATTGGTACAGCCCCAAGAATGGTTCTCTCCATGCCCCTTCCCTGTGGGTGAGAAGAGACCTGGGTGTATTTGGAAAATTTGGAATAGTTGGCTAAAGAAAATTCAGCTGAGATCTTGACAGTGAGAAGCCAAACACAAGATTCAGTTGGACCATAGCTAGTATTCAAAAAAAGGTAAACAGCAAAAATAATATTGTGAGATTTCCTGACTTTTGGCTTGAAATCTATTTTTTTTCTAAAGAAATTGAATCTCAGAAGGGAAAATGGGAGAACCTGTCTCACATCCTGGAATTTTGCATGTTTGGATCAGGTCTGTCACCAAACAGGTTTTGTTGGAGTGGGGCAGGAGCCCTTTCCCCTCCAGCCTGGTGTATCCTGCACATCCCAGCAGGCTGCACTTTGGAACTGATGGCTTTAAAACACAGAAACAGTGGGGAAAAAACCCTTCAAATAAAAGATGTTAATGGAAGGGCTGAAGGGCTGCCACCTCCCAGAGCCCACACAAAGCTGTGGAAGGTTTTTGTGAGCAGAGTGCATTGTCCACTTCAGCTGCTCCATTCGGGGGTCGAGTGTTGTGCTGCCTGGAGCTGCCCTGGCTGGGTGTATGCAATAGGATCAATCCAGGTTTAAATGAGGACAAACCAGCCAGCACCAGAGCATTGCTGGGAGCCAGCAGATAATCCCAGATCAGCCTGGGGCTGGAGCGCTGGCACTGCCTTGCAGAAAGCGCTCGTTCCTCTCCTCTTCCCCCTTTCCTCCCTCTCATTGAGATTTCGACACAATATTATTTTAATCCCCATCCTCTCACCCCTCCTCCTCCCCCTGCCCTTCCCTGCAGGCTCTCTCTCCCCTTGCAGGCTGCAGAGGCTCTCAATGAGAACCAGCTGCCTTCCAAAGCTGGTTCCCCTCGGAGCGGGGCCGGGCCAGGGTGAAGTTGGCACTGTGTGGGTTGTGCCTGCCTGGCTCTCCCTCAGCCTCCAGAACACTTTTCCTCCTGGCTTTATCCTCTCTGAATGGTGTTTCTCCTCCTGGGATTTGGAGCCATCCCACCTTGGAGCATCACTGGTGTGCTCATGGGTTTGGGCACAGGGAGCAGCTGGATTTGGGATTGGGATTGGGCCAGGGTGAAGTTGACACCATGTGGGTCATGCCTGCCTGGCTCTCCCCCAGCCTCCAGAATGCTTTTCCTCCTGGCTTTATCCTCTCTGAATGTTGTTTGTCCTCTTGGGATTTGGAGCATCACTGGTGTGCCTGTGGGATGGGGCACAGGAAGCAGCTGGATTTGGGACGTGCCACACAGCTTCCCAGCTCCCAGCCAACTCCAGCCATCACAGCACAGCCTTGCTGTGGTGAGAGATTGTTAAAAAATGGCTTTATTTGTTTCTTGAGCTCTTCTGTGGGTCAGGCTGCCTCGGTGCACATCCCTAGGGCTGAGTGTTTGGTGTGTGTTGAGCACTGGGATTTGGAGTCATGGTTCCCACCCTGTTCAAACACCCAGGAAGGTTTTTAGGGATTCAGGGGATGCTTCCAAGGCAGGCAAGTGAGTGAAATTGGTTCAGACATTAACAACTCACATATGCCAGCTGCAGTAAGTACCAAACTGCTCACATCCAGCCTTCGGTGCCCCAGGACACTGGGGAGGGTGAGCACAGGCTGGTTTAACAGAGGGAAGGAGCTTTTCTCCAGTGAAACAGCACAGGCTTATCTTGGAGCTTTTTTTCCTTATTTCTCCTTTAAAGTTGTGCTTAATGCTTGTATCACATGAGTAAACTGAAGTAGTGTGTATGGTGCATAAAGAGCAGGCAGCAGAAATGTTTTTCCAAGGTGCTGGATCAAGTGGTGGCACAGGGATGAGACTGTGGATCCAGTTGTGCACAGTGGAGGTTTGGTGGTCTCCAAACAACAAAGGCAACAGTGAGTGCTGAATGCAGATCCACTCCCAGGCTGGGAGCAGCAGCTTGGATGCCTTGGATTCATTCCCTGAGCTGTGATGCAGCAGACTGTGATGCAGAAAGAAATTCTCACCAATTCAGCATTTCAGAGCTTCCGAAACAGGGTTTTTCTAACTCAGCCCAGCAGGTCTGTGAGAAAGGGAGGGATGAGAAAACACTTCCTTCCATGTGCAGGAATTCCAGGGTGGCCCTTGGAGAGCTGTGGCTCCCTTCCCCAGGTGCCACCCAGCCTGGTGGCACTCCCAGGCACTGCCAGAGCGGGAAATCAAGGCTGGCTCTTTGGAAATGCAGCAGCTCAGGCGCTCCCAGAGCGGTGCTCTCTGTTGCAGTGAGGTCGTGGGTGTTTATTTGAGGGAAGAGAGCTCAGCCAAACATCCTGCTTTTAAACTCTGCCTCTGCAGCCCTCGGAAAGATGCCTGCAGCTATATTTGTGTGCAGCCTCCAAGTGCTGGGCTCTGGGCATGGATGGGATTTGGAGGGAGGGCTTAGGAGCAGCCTCCTGTGTTTTGGGGTTTCTGCTGCATTGAAAGCTGGGATTTCCTCATCATTGCACTGGGGAGCTGCAGCACACTTCCATCAAGATATCCAGTGTCAAGCAGGGAGCTGGGTGTCCTGCAGGGCTCTGAAAATCCCACTTCCCCAAGCAGGGTGTTGGAGTCCTGAGTTTTGAGTCAAAATAAAAATCAGTGGGAGCTGCCAAGTTTAGGGGGGGAGTCTTGGTTTTGGGTCAAAACCGCTGTGGTTTTTTCCCCCCCTTGTTTCAATCCCAAGCACAGCCCTGCCAGAAACTCAGCTCAGCTTCCCCAGCAGAATTAGGGATGTATTTATGTCTCAGGGTTTGTCAGGAAACCTGAAACCAGGTGAGTTTGGCCAATGCCAGGCTCTGGCTGGGACAAGGCTGCAAGGGGGAGCAGGACAGGGATGTGCCTAAGGGAGGGCACAAGCAGGACTTATTTTTGTAGACATTTCATAGCAACAGGGCTAAAATAGAGTTGTTGCTCTGCCTTCTCCATTGCATTGAAAGGAGACCCTTTTCCTGCTGAGCAGAGCCCCTGTGGTGGCTGGGATGGGGCTCTGGGTTGGGCCATCACAGGGTCCTTGGAGCTGCAGGAGAGGTTTGTGACACCTCTTAGTTTGAACCATTGATTCTGAAATAATGAGCTCGTGAACAAGAGTTTTAACTTCACCCTGCCCTGCACACCACAGCATTGTGCTTTTCCAACCCCTGACATCCTTCAGTTATGTAGGTGTAGTTTAATGCCACCACTTACACATCAGTTCTGTGTCTGCAGGTAGAACACACCGATGTATTTATTCTCTCAGTCCATTACCAGCTCCATTTCCTATCCAGAGTCATCCAGGCAATGACACAATTACCCTTAAGATCTGAGTTCCCTTAGTGAGATGTTTCTTTTGCATGTGATTAAAGACCTACTAATGTTTGGACCATTTTGATGGTGTTTGGGTAGCAATTCTTGCACTTAATCTCAGATTAATACAGATGTCCATGTCTGAGATGGGTTTTTTAGATACTTAACTGCAGCCAACAGGGAGAAAGAGCCAGTTGAAGGGCACAATTCATCTTCTCTCTACAGGACAGGGATGAAACAGAGCAGATAAGTTATGCCCCCATCATTCCCTGCTGGGGAATGCAGGTGGGAGAGTCTGGGCATGTTCACATGGGTTTGGGGATGCTATGATTTATCCTTGGATCAGCTGAGCCAGCAGAGAGGATTTGGGTGATTGTGAGATACTTGAAAAAAAAAATCACTATTTTTAAAAGAGGGAATTGTAGGATGTTGGCCACTGGAATTGATGCCTTTGGTTTTAGCTTTTGTATTTTTCAGAATCTCTGCTGTTTAGTGGGGAACTCTGAACCTTCATATTAGGTGTTAGTAAGGTCTCTTCACAGAATAGTCAGACAAAACAATTCCTTTCCTAGCTAGAGAATCAAGGACAACTGGTACCCAAAAAGCAGAAACAGCAGTGAGGGAAAGGGGGCAAGGCAGCGGGCTGACTTCATAACCTGGGGCTGTGGGTGGATAATTGACCCCAATGTGTAGATGAACCAAAATTTATAAAAGTGTAAAAACTCATGACCAGGATCCATCTTGGATTTGATTTGGATATAGCCCCAGCCAGGCTCTTGCACTGCCCAAGATGCATCCTTTCAATAAATTCCTCTTTTATTCCTTTTGCTCTGTCTGGTGTCTGTTCCAGCTCAGCCTTTCCAAGCAACAGAACAACCAGCAAAGTCCTCTGTGGCTTCCACCAGCACCATCTCTGCTGCTTCAAGGCGGGCTGGGAGCGTGATGTCATGGGCAGAAAATAGCTCCTGTTGTTATCAGAGTAAAAGTTGAATTTCTTGTCATCTGCCTCCCCTTCCAGCCCTCCCTCCCTGCAGGAACCTGTGAGCACACCCCCAGCCCCTTCCTGATTGTTTTTCCAGCCCCATTACACAACCCTCGTTTGTTTGGATTTGCAAATTGGTCCCGAGCAGTGTCAATAGCTGGAGATACACACAGAGGGGAACGGACTTTATTTGGGTTTTAGGGCCTTCAGAGTGAATGGTGCCAAAATAAATAGGGAGTTTTATCCTGGGCCGTGTTAAGCAAACAGCCCTGGGAGCTCCTGGGGAGAGGTTCAGTGGAGAGCAGCAGGGATGGAACCATCAGGGATGGAACCATCAGGGATCCCGGGACTCATGAATGTCCCCTTGAGCCTGGCCTGTTGTTTTTATTCCTTAATGATGGATTTACAAGGAAATAAGGACATCAGGGTCAGCAACAGCGTGCTGGGTGACTGAGCCCAGTTATCTTCTGGCTTTGGAAACCACGTTTTGTTTATCGAGCTCTGTCTTAGGAGAAATTCAGATTTTCGTTCCTCTGCTACTGCTGCATTGTCCTGCAGTAAAAACCTCACCAGCATTTCAACTCTTATTGACTCATGGCAGGTTTATCCCCATTTATCCTGGATGTCTCTGCAGTTCCTCGTTCCTCGAAGTTTTGTGGCAGAGCTGGGAGAGGCCAGCTCAGAGCTTCCCTGCATTGCTGGGCTGCAGCCTTGGGCTTGGTGGTTCCATGAGTTGTACCTTCTCAGAAAGCTCAAGGACTTCAGGTTTTCCTCTTCTTTAGGCTGTTTGAGGCACTGGTGGCAGAGCCATGCTCTCTGTCCCCATGAGCAATTCTGACTCCATCACTGACAGCACCCTGGAACAGCCCAAGAGCTGCTAAAAAAGACAATTTGAATACCCAGGCCAATTTCTGTTGATTTTCAACTGTCTAAATACAACCACGAAGAAGTCAGTGGAGTTACTTTGAATTTCTGGTCAATATTTGGAGCAGAACCTGGCCGTGCCCATGTGCAGCATGGGAGGATTTATTTGTAAAAAAAGAGGAAAATATGATGGGGGCTGGAGAATGAGACTCAGGCTCCCCTGTTCTTCCTGATTTTTTACCATCCTGCAAGAACTTTCCCTTTGGAACACAAGTGGCCTCAAGTGGCCCTGGTGGCTTGCTGAGGGCACTGGGTTATGACACTAAATAAAAGCCAACAGCGCTTCTAGAAATGCGAGGAATGTGAAAATGTTTAAATGATTTAGTACCAGAAAACTTTATTTAAACATTTAATCGAAGAACACTCTTTCATCTTTAAAACATCAGTGTTTGAACTCCCATCCAAGTTTTTTTCCAGACTTTCTATGTACTTCATCATATACAACAGCAAGCTGTGCTTTGCAAAGGGAATAAACTTCCAGTTCCTAATTCCATTTGTTGTTGTTGCCTCAAACACTCCTAAATTACAGTAGAGGAGCTCTTTTGGGGAAAAAAATCCTAAATGTGTTATTTCCTATGTTAAATAAGGATTCATTTGGAGAATTGGAGCTGGTGAGTGCTGTGTCCATAAAGCTGCAGGGTTTCCCTATGGAAACCAGCCTGGATACAGATGTGCCAGTCAGCACAGGGAGTTTTTTCCCAGTGAAAGGGAATATTCTCCTCTGGGAAGTTCATCTCCCCAAAAAGCACCACAGAAGAGGCTGGCATGGGTGGGTGGCACTGGTTTGGTTGCAGTCTGAACTGCTGAGGGATGCAGGAGTGGGCTCTGATGAGCTGGGCTCGACTTCAAACCTTCCACAGGCATTGAAAAAAAAAAAACAAAAAAAAAACTTTTCATTCTTAAAACGAGCATTAGGGGATTGTTTGTGAATTACATAATTTTTGGAGTGTAAGAGCTGCGCTTTGAAGAGGAAAAACCTCAGGGCTCCATGCACACCACCACCCACCAACCATCAATAGGTGATTGTTCTCCACAGCAGCCACCCCGCAGCAATGACTCGGTGCACGTAACCCTGCTCCCTTTTGGGGTGAACCCAGGGGATCAGCTCTGTAATGATTTTCCTGAGATTGTGACCTCAGGGCCCCTTGGGTGCAGCATTAGCATTGGAAATGTCCCTGTTTGTGTTCCTGAGCGTGCGCAGCCAGGGCCTGCCGTGCTCCGCTGGGGAGATTTATGCTTCCTAAGTACATTGTAAAAGTTTTATAAAGTAGCTTAAATATTTACACAATAAGCATTTAAGGAAACAGTTATGCCTCTAAAGGAGCTGCTGATCCTTTGGGTCCATCAGACCATGGACATGAGGGTTTTTTAACTGTCTGACCTCCAGGAATTGCCTTTTTTTTCCACCTAACTGGTTTTAAGCAGGCAAACAAATGGAAACTCATACACAGGAACCTATAAATAATGTTAATGACCTGGCTTGTATCCTCAAAAGCCAGGAAATTTAGGAGCATTCCGGTGAGCTGGCCCTTTGCTCACTGAAGGGTGGAAAGCATAGCTGGGAGGATTCCTCCCCAAAATCCCACTTATCCCTGCCCTCTGGCAGTGGGAAGCCATTCCCTGTGTCCTGTCCCTCCATCCCTTGTCCCCAGTCCCTCTCCAGCTCTCCTGGAGCCTCTTTAGGCCCTGCAAGGGGCTCTGAGGTGTCCCTGGATCCTTCTCTTCTCCAGGTGAACATTCCCAGCTCTCCCAGCCTGGCTCCAGCAGCTCCACATCCTTCTTTGCCTTGTTCTCCCCCAGCACAACCACCTTTCTTCTGCTCCTAAACTTCCTTCTGCAAGGCTCCAGTGATGCTGCATCTCCAGGGAGCTAGGAGAGGCCCATGCAGCTTTTATTTCTTGCTTTGTCCAGCACCAGGCTGTGAAATTGCCTGGAATTGCCCCCTCGGGAGCTGCTCCATCCTTTATTCCGTAAGAGTGGAGTCCTGGACTGCGCTGGGTGGGAAGGGACCTGTGAAGATCATCAAGTCCAAAGACAAGTCCAGCCCCCATGGATGTGTTAATAGATGGGAGGGTCCAACCATTTCTCCTTTGCTTGGTCTGCTTCAAGGAGAGCATCCCAGACCCCTTGGATGAGCATTTCATGCCAGCAGGGAATGGGGACCCCCTGGGATGGCAGGGGTGGGTGCTGTGCTCCCCTCTCCAGCAGCACCCACCTCCCTTTCCCTTGCTCTTGCTGAGGTTCTGGGGGTTGGGGTTTTTTCCTCTCCCTCGCACGACAAACGGATGTTTAGATCCGAAAGGAAATGGGATTGCTGTTTGCTCGGCTCCTCCTGGAGCAAACAGCCCTTCAAAATAACTCTGGTGGCGTAAGTGCCAGGAAAAACAGCAAAGCCAAAACCTTGTAAGCAAATAATTGGCCTTTTTGTGAGAGGGCTCCTCTTCAGCTCCAAGTTTGCAGATCAGAGCTGCTCTTTTCACGTTTTGTTTTGAGGTTTTGCAATTCTTCTCAAAGCAAACAGATCCAATGTGTGCCAGATGGGGGGGTTTTACTGTTCCCAGAGTGCTGCTTCCAGGTGATTCCCCTGGGACATGCAGAGCTTTGGAGTGGGAAATTACTGCAGTTGTGGAGCTCAAATCTGGACCCTGAGTGCTGGGTGTTGCCCTGGAGGAGGTGGCCCCAGAACGGTGCCCTGGGGGTGTCCTGTCCCTGTCCCTGTCCCTGTCCCTGTCCTTCAGGGATGGCTCCTGCAGGGCCCTTGGCCAGGGCTGTGGGAAGATCTCGGCTTCCCCACGCAGCCCAGCCCAGCCTGCCTGAGTCACCCCGGGCAGGGAAAGGCTCAGCAGGTTGGGAAAAGCAGCTGGAAACTCCCTGGCTGCCCCAGGGCTGAGCTTTGCCCCAAAGCTGCACCTTCCATTTGGGAAAAGGGGGCCACGACCACCCCAAAACAGAGGAGAGCCCAGAAGAGCTCCCCAGGCACATGCTGTGCCTGCAGGGATTTCTTTGGGGTGCACAAACCCAAATCCTGCCCCTCCTGCGGGGCTGGTGCAGGGGAGCAGGGGGTGTTTAAAACACACCAAGTGGTGAAGTGGCACAGAGTGAGCTGTTCCTGGCCCCACTCATCCCAGATCTCAGCTTCCAGGGAAAGGGGTGGAACAGGGACTGCAGCATCACCAGGGTGTCCCTGAGCCCTGCTGGCTCTGAGGGATTTATTGACACCCTCACCCATCACCCACCAGCATCCCATGGTGGAAAATCCTGAATTTTTTAGGGTTGGTAGATCTGACACAGAGGATACAGAGGTGGGAGCTTGTCCTGCTCCCTCTTCATTTCCCTGTGGAAAAACTCATTTGAGTAACAACTGCAAGCACTGAGGTGAGGTGCAAGGGGAACAGGTACTTTTTTTAAACTTTATTTTATTTTTTCCTTTGGAAATGCAGCCTCTCACAGCCATGCTGTCACAGTTAAAATAAGGTTTAAATTACAGGGCTGGCTGTGGCTTTTTCCCTTTCTTTCAGAATTTTTGCCAACTTGCAATTTACTTAATGAAATCCTGCTATTTCGTTTAACGGGGATATTTTTTGCAGATGTTGATTTAACCCAGCTTTATAAAATATGTGAACTGTGCAGTTTCTTTCCTATTTTTAACAATTTAAATATTCTAGTGCAGAACTTGACAGAGTTTATAACACCAATGTCTGTTTGTCCCATGTAAGAATGGGGTTGAACGATGAGGCTTCCACATCATCCACAGCCCCATCAGAAACTGTGTGAAATGCTGCAATAATGGGCAAAAATTACCCCAAGTGGGAATTTGTGTTGCTTATTGGAGCTTTGTGAATGCATTTCTGGAAAAGTATCTGACCCTGGTTTTACACCCAGTTATTCTTCAGGGTTTTTGCAGGGGGATTCTCTACATCCATGTGGATTCTTTATATGTGTAATATATATGGAATGAGGAAAAAAAATGGGTCTGGTTTAGGCTGGTGACAAGCTGCCTTTTTAATGTGTAATGCCTGGTGTTTCCCTCAGTATTCCTTACTTTATTTTTCAGAGTGGATTTCCCTGGAGGGAGGGGAGGAATCTGATATTTCTCCTCCAGTGCTGAGTGGAGGGAGTGCAGTGTTGAACTCATTATCCCCAAGGATGCCTTCACGTGCTCCCTTAATCTCCCTGGCCTTGATGTACAAAGAGCCCGACCTGCTCCCCTTCCTCTCCATGGGAAGGTCATTTATTTCATTTATTTGGTGCTTCTTTTGCACTTTCTGAGTTCAGCCTTTGCTTTCCAGCCCTAAAACAGCTCGTGGAGGAGTTGCAGCCACAAACCCTGCATAGACCAATCCTGAAAAGGTTATTCTTGAAAATTCAGCTCCCAAGAAAGATGAGAGCTTGTCCTAGGAAGGTGGGAGAGGTTTTTTAATCCAAGCAGTCCCAGAGAAGCTGTGGCTGCCCCTGCATCCCTGGAAGTGTCCCAGGTCAGGTTGGACAGGGCTTGGAGCACCGTGGAATGGTGGAAAGTGTCCCTGCCCATGGCAGAGGGTGGAATGGGATGAGCTTAAAGGTCCCTTCCAACCCAAACCATTCTGTGATTCTGTGATAACTCATTAATCCTTTTCTCCTAGAATATCCCAAGCCAAGCTGGAGTTGTCTGGGATTCATATTAGTGCAGCAGGACAGGATGTATTCCATGGAGTTCTCTGTGTATTTTGGCATTTTCCTATTTCCCCCCCCCTTTTTTTTTTTTTTATTTTTTTAAAGAAACTGTGGTTTGTAGAAATGAAAACAAGTCCTTCTTGGCCAGGGAGGGTAATTGGTGTGAGTCACCTCCAGTCTCCATGGGCAAGTACAGCGTGAGGAATTTGGTCATCTGGGAGGTGACACTGAAAATTGGAGACTTGCAGAGGCCACACTTTCTGCCTCTCTGGGCTGCACTGATGCTCTTCAGTGTTGTGGGTTTAATGCAAATACATTGATTTTCATCCCCTGCTTCACACCAATTTTCTTGCTGTTTTTCTGCACTTTAATAGGTTTTACAGCACCATTCCAAGGAGTATAAAAGTGTGGCAGTTGGACTCAATGATTTTAGAGTTACAGCTGTAACAATTCTACAATTCTAAGAAAAGATATGTTTGATCTTCAGGGGTGATCTGGTCCCAGATTAGCAGAAATGGATGCTCTGTGCACCCACTTCTCTGAGCTGCTGGTTTGTGGGTTTTCCAGAAGAAGGGAAAATGGCACAAGGGCTGCAGATCCTCCTGCTCTGCAGAAGATGCCAGCACAGCATCCTGACTGCTCCCACTGTGGATGTGAGGCACCAATGCTGGGGCTTCAATCCCGAGTTGCTGAAGTCATTGTTTAGTCTTTGCTTGAAGTGGGAGTGAGAGCCCGTGGATGCTGGCCACCAGCAGTTGTGAGTGGAGCTTGCTGCCCGCTTGGGACAGCCCCAGCAGATGTTTACACACCAATACATGGAGCAGCAATCGGAAAATCTGGCGTGTGTGGGTGCCCACGCAGCCCTGGGCACGTTGGAGGAGGGCAGGAGCCATCCCTGTGCTCCCTTCCACCTCTCCTAGTGGGATTCCTGCACCAGGTCCTTCCCAGGGCTGCTCACCCCAATCCCATCGTGGTTTTCAATCCCTCTCACCAGGCAGGAGCCCCGAGACCTCCCGGTACAGGTTCATCCTTTCAGCATGACCAGCTTGGCCAGCACACCAGAGGGATTTGTTTCCTGCAAAGGCCACGCTGGCACCCAAAATCCTTTAATTCCCTGTAAAACTCCAGCAAATCCGCCACGAGCGAGGACTTGCAGGAGCCGTGGGCGTCGTGACACGCGGTGGCAGCCCCGGAGCCCAAGGTGCCTGCACAGACAGGGAGGCTCTGGAGAGCTTTATCAGGAGCAGGATCTTGGGTTCTGGCCAGGGAGAACAAAGTCTGAATTCCCATTCCACTCGCAGCCCCTGTCTGCTTCCCATATATGTGAGGGCACTGATACCGTGCTGGAAAAAAGCGCCTTTTTTTGGGGTTGCTGGGGAGGAATTATCATATGAGGGGAGGTTTCAGTGAAACCCTTTTGGAAAGAGGGTTGGGTTGGGTTGGAATAGAGGACACAGCTGGTCTGGGGTCTGGGGTGAACCCTCTGGCACAGGGCTGGGTTGAAAACCAGAATTCCCAAACTTAGGTCTCGTGTCTGCCCAGCACTGGACTCCAAACCCAGCTGGCCAAGGAGGAGAAAAGCACCTCATTCCCAGGTTGAATGAAGAAAAATTCCCAGGTTCTATGGAGAAAAATATTTGGGGGGCTGCTGCTTGTGGCCCCCTCAGGGAGCCTCCTCTGTCACAGGTTGTTTTCCAGGTTGGGGATTGTTTCCTAAAGTTTCCTCAGTTCTTGATGCTCGCAGTGGTGGTGGCATGGAGCTCGGTCTGCCCTTGAAAAGAAATCAGGGTGGCCTTGGGTTTTTTCAGCCCATTTGCTGCTCCTCAGGCTCCTCTGGAAGCCATCAGCTCTCAGGAGTAAATCCCACTGAGGTGTGAGAGCAGGGGGAGGCTCTTGCTCCAGACTAGAATGGCTGGAGCACGGTGCAGGCTCTCCAAATACATCTGATGATGCAGTTTTGTTTGGTATTGCTTTGGTTTTCCTCCCAGGGCGGCAGCTCCACTCATTTCTGGTTAGGAAACTAAAAAGCTGCTGCAGCCCCAGCCTGCTCAGGGTCCTGTGCCCTGTCCAAGCTCCGAAGCCCAAAGTTCCCAATTTCCTGGTATTTTGGGAAGTGAATTTTCTGTGATCAGCTGGGACATCCGAAGGAGGCCTCATGAAGGGGAAGCTGAGCATTCCCCCCTGGAAATGGCAATTTTGGGTCATTCCTGGAGAGAGCTGAGCTGTAATTTGGGGTTGAGCTGTGCAAGGAGGTGGTGAAGGGCTGCCTGACATTTGCAGGACAGCATTCCTGGTTTGGAGGAGCTCAGTGCCCATGGATCATCCAACAACTGGATATAAAACACAGCCAGTGCTGGGTCAGCATCCTGCTGCTGCTGGGGACTGATGTTCTTAGGAAATGTGGAAAATGAGGAGGCTCAGCAGCATCTCTGCAGCCTCCATTACATCCTCACCACCTCACCCTCAAAAACAGCTCCAGCACCTCAGTGCCCCCTCCCCCCTGGGATAAACCCCTTCCTTGGGAGCTTAATGATTCAGGATTAGTGCTGGGGGAACCAGCAGGGTTTGGTTTGGTGCAGCCAAAGCCTCTGGCCCGTCCCCCTCTGCCGAGGAGATTCCCAGGCTCGTCTCCAGAGCCCAACGTGCTCTTGGCGAGTGGCGCGATGGAGGAGGGAAGGGGTGTTATTCCTGTTTCTCTTCTAAGGGACCTACTAATTAGTTTCTGCTTTTAAAAGGCTTTGAAGCACTCAGCCGAAACTTCTCTGGGAGTGAAAACTATGATTATTTATATTTCTATTTATATTTGTGCCATTTCCCAGCCTCGGCCCCACCGCGGGATGCTCCCCGTGCCGCAGCTCTGGCCACTGGGAGGATTCTCCCGCTCCCCCAGGGCATTCTGACAGCACCTACAGCTGCTCTGCCAAGCCAGAACGGCTTCCAAAAGCTGGGGAGAGCCCAGGAGATCTCATTTGGCCACCCCAATCCGTGCCCATCCCACTGGGATGTGGTTGGCATGGCTGGGATTGCAGCCCCCGGACTGATGAACAGCTTGGGCATCACAGCAGTGCCTGGAAGGGAATTCTGCCATCTGGTGATTTATGGGGTGATTTCTCCCAGATTCTAGTACTTTTCAGGCTCTGGGGGAACAAAAAAGGGATTGCACACATTGTTGGGTGGAGGACCTGAAAATGTGTGAGTTCTCAATGGCAAAGTGGGAAAAAAGGGGAGGTTTCCTCCTCATTTTTGTCCCAGCTTCCCTTACCCTGCTTGGGAAAGAACCTTCTCCCCTGTGAGTGAAGCTGGTGCCTTGCCAGGAGCAGGCAGAAGAAAAAGCCAATCCCAGGAAGATTTTCATCAAACCTCTGGATTTCACAGAAAATCAAAACATTGGGGACCTTCCCTTCCCCAACCTTTCCCCTGTGCTTTGCACCAGCTCATTTTTCTCCAGCTGGTTGGGGCACAGGGGTGGATGCTCATGGAGATGCCAAGCACGACCCCAGGGTTTTGCTGGGTTTGGGTTTATCCAGGGCTGGTTTCCAAGAGGGAAGAAGTCCCAGCCAGGCTGTGGTTGATGACAGGTCTGATGCTTTCAGAAGTGGCAGCCAGCGTGGGCGGTGACGTTCGGGGCTCCTTTTGAAGCTGCTCTCACATTGTTGCGTTCCCTTGGACGTGCCAGGTGTAACGCAGGTACCTGCACAGCCCAGGAGCTGGAAAAGCCATGGATGGGCCTGAAAACTCTGAGCAAGACAAGCTGACGTTCATGGAGACTGTTGGACTCAAAAACATTTCAAAAACATCTCACCTAAATCTCTGAAAACTTTGGCGTTTAGAGGGAACACATAAAAATGTCAGTGAAAAATACCCGAGTTGGGTTTTTCCAGTTTTCACCCTTGGCTGAAAAATCCTTTCTAAACCAGGAGAGCTGGGGGGGAAAACCATGCTAAAATACATAAAATTCATGTTCTGGACTGTGGATTTAATGGCCAGGGAGGGTCCATTAGAAGCAAACTCCTTGAGTTTAGCTTGAAAATAAGCTAACTGATGATGACTTCCAAATTTCCGGGCAGAACTAAACATGGCATGTGTTTTGCTTTGAAGGATATAAAAAAAAAAAATTAGCATGAGCTGATGATTTTGCAGAGTGGTTTCTTTTTTGCAGAGAAAATTGTTTTCATCCTCATTCTTGGCATTGGCTCCTTGTCCTTGTGTTGCTTTTGTTTCTTGGGCTGCCATGGAAATGTCCCCCTTTCCCCCCAGGCCTCTCCACACACCTCTTGCACCGGCTCTGGTGCTTGTCAGACCCTTTTTTTTTTAACTAATTTAATTAATTAACCCAGCGCAAGTGTTCTTTGGAGTTAATCATCTCCTGGGTTAACAAATTAAATCTGTTGGCAGAAGAGCAGCAGAGCTCTGCTCCAAGGGAAGGGCTGGAAGAGGAGGAGGATGGTGGATATGGTGGTGGGGAGGGCTCTTCTCAGCTGTCTTTCCATGGTTTTTGTGGGATAAATGAGCTGAACTGGTGTCCATGGCTGCCCAACACGAGGAAGGTGCCTGGTGAGGGTGGGGGAGTTGGGACCCTGCAGTGACACCAGATGAATGACAATATAAAATCACATTCTTGTTTGATAGTTGAGATAGGAGCTGGGCTGAATCCTTACATTCAGTGGAGTAAACCAGGAACCTGGGAGAGAGTTTGGTGTTCTGCTGGCTGTCTCTGTGGCTGCTGGTCACTGCTTTTCATGGCTCTGAACCAGGGAGAAGCTGTTCTTGGTGAAAGCTGGGACATCAAAGATCCTGTTGATGCTGGGCTTGAAGGAGAATGTCCAGGAGGAAAACCAGGGCTGCCCATGCTGCTCCTGCACCCAGCTGCCTTTTCCCCTCAGGAGCCCATTGTCCTGCCACAACAGCAGCTTCCCTGGAGAAACCAAGGGATGGGCACTGAGCTGTCCTGTCCTCACCAGGATTTCCACATGGAGAAGCTCCTGCCCAGCCTCCTGTGCCTGTTCCCTGCTGGGATTAGGATAAACACACACAGTGGGGCCAAGGCAGAGCTCACCAAGCCCTCCCAGGTGCCCCCAGAGTCCCAGCCAGGGCTCCCAGTGTGTCCCCAGAGGGGCCCCCTGTGCTGGGGCTGGTGCTGGTGGCAGGGGGGCTCTGGGGGGCACAGTGATGCATTCCAGCTGAAACTTGTAAGGCCAGAGGTATTTTAAGTATATTGGCTTAAAGAAAATGGTTGTGAGCTTTGCTGGGGCAGATTGACAATTAATTTTTTTTCCTTTTTTTTTTTTCTTTTTGCCAAGCCATAAAAATTCCATTTCTGCTGTGGAAAGTTTTAACCCCTTCCTTACCCTGGTGCTTGTTTCCAAGGGTATTAATGGGAGATTATTTTAACTGATGGCTCCCCAGTGAACTGTTAATAGATTTTGGGGAAATGTGTATGTTCTTTGTGCTGGGCTTTTTATCTGGACCTTGTTCACAGTGACCTGTGTGTGGCTGTAACCTTCCTGCTTCCCTGCTCCTGTGTGCTGGGCAGTGTAAATACAGATCTGTGCTGTGGCAGAGGGGAGAAAAATGACTGAGCATGGGTCTGTTAGTCCAAAAGTGGAATAAAACTGAATGGAAAGGTGTTGAGGGAGGATGTACCTGAGCTCCATGGCCAGTGGAGTGTGAGGCTGCCCTGTGACACAGGAGTACAGGAGGGAGGGACATGGAAATGGGGAGTGGGCTCTGTGGTCTGCAGACTTTTGAATTTCCTTCTTCATTTCCAGGTTGCCCAGATGTGATTCAAGTCCCCATCACATCTGGAGAGTGCAGTGATTTATTTTTCATGTGCATGGTCTTCCCTATGGGCACCTCTTAAATGTGTTTTGAGAAGTTCATCTTTGCAGCCATGATCTGAGAGGGCCATTTGACCTGCTGAGAGGAGGTTTTGGTGGCTTTGGAAAAGCCAAAGAGTGAATCAGAGCCCTTTATTTCATGTGTTTCGTGATCTGCCCATGTTTTCCATCCTGCTTTTAAGTGCAGCATCAAGCAGTGGGACTGTGCAGCATTTTGTTTTGGAAAAAAGCATCTTTCTTTTCTCTTTTAAAGCACTCCTTTGAACTTTACTGGCATAAAACACTGTCAAATCACACATAGTCTCAAACCTCAAGTTATTTTCTTTACCTCCATACTCTGCAGGGAGCGACAGCAGCAGTGCTGCTAACGCCAGGAGGATTTACAGTGTTTGCTCTCTGCATTTATTCCCAGACCCAGATTCCTTTTGCCTGAGCCACGCAGGAGCCTTTTCCCTTTAAATTCTGGGTTTGATTCTCCTATCTTGTTCCTTTATCTCCAATTGTTTGAATTCACTTTGGGATGTTCTGCGAGGCATCGCTGCCGCGGAGGAAGCGGAGGAAGGAGTAAACACAAGGCAGAGTTTCAGCCCCTCCATCTGATGGATGAAGGTGGCTTTGATGGAGGAGATAGCCCTGACGCCAGCCCCTCTGGAGCTGCTACAAGTTGTAGCTGCCTACAATGATAGTTGTTAAAAACCCGTCCTGTACCACTGCAGGACTCAAATATTTTCCTTTCTTCAAAAAGAACGTTAACAAGCCCGCCTCTGTTCCAGCAGAAGTGGGAGGGGGGGGAAAACCAGAACAAAAAGTGGATTTTCTTGTCTGTGCATAAAGGGCAGCGTGGAAAAAAAAGAGGAGGGAAAAGTGGAATATTTATTTAAAAGGCAGAGGAGGAGGTGGTGGTGTGCTGGCCGCCCCTGCTCTCTGCAGAGTGGTAGTGGCTAATAGCTGGAGGCAAACTAATACTTGGCAAGGGATGAGACACAGCACAGGCCCCCCTGATTTGGGGGCTTGCTGAAGTGCTTGTTTTATGTCAGGGCTGTGGGATGAGTTCATCTTTGCAGGAATTGGTTGAGTGCACTGGGAGATAAAAGGAGGGAGAGGAACCCACCAGGGCATGGGGAGTGCAGGGAGAGGGACCCTGCAACAGCTTCCTGCAGGCAGGGGCTGCTCAGATGAGCCTTGAACTGCCCCCTTCCAGGGCTTCATTTCCCTGTGGGTTGATTTATTTTTTTTTAATTTTTTTTTTTTTTTGTATTTTAAAGACTTTTCTCTCCCCTGGCCAGAAGAATTGGGTTGAAAGGAAACTTCTCACTTCTTGAGGTGCAGTTACCTAGAGCTCACGCCCTGGCCAGTTTGAAGCAGCCCAGGACATCTCCAGGGGTGCTGTGAGCTGGCACTGCCAGGCAGGAGCTGTGGGTTGACAGAAATGAGGAGCACGTTGGCAGGAAGAGGCATTCATGGATGGATGGAGTGAAGTTCCTGCCATAAATTGCATGGAAGTGCTTTTATTAAAGCTATTTTCATGTGAAAAGCCCTTCTCCTGTTTTCTTGGATGATTTTGCTTAGATATTTCCCAGTTCCTGGAAAGCAGAGATGGCACCAGGGCTGTTGGCACTTGCAGCAAAATGTTTTTGTCGGATAGGCACTGCTTTCCTGCAGCTTTACTTTCCCCCCTTGTACATTAATTTGCAATAAACCATGAGAAACTCCTATTTAAATATTTACTGCTGACTGTTCCCCTGATTAATGAAGCTGCTGGGGACACTGGAGGTTTGAAGTTGTCCCATCCTTAATCTGTAAGGGAAATGCAGGGGCTGAGCAGTAGTTTCTCAAAAATGTAATAACAAAACCAACATAGCTAATGGGCATGGAGGGCTTTGAGGAGGTTGGGAGGTTAAACAGATGCAGAGCTCAGTAATTGCTACCAGCCTCCAGCCCCGGCACATGAAAGGCCCTGAGCTGCTCTGTAGCCCCCAGATCACTTGAGTGGGACAAGAGCAGAGCTCAGTGTTTGGGGAGAGCTTTGGGAGCATCTGTAGGATGTCCCAGGGGGGAAATGGCTGTGGAGACTGGATGCTGTGGAAGATGGAGGGGTCTCTGAGCACCCTGGTTTAGTGGAAGTTGTCCCTGGTGATGGCAGGGGGGTGGACTGAGATGGTGTCCCCAAAAATGTGACCTGTGATGGGTAAAGAGGAAGAGACTGACACAGTCCCCCCAAAAATGTGATCTGTGGTGGGTGAAGGGGAAGAGATTGATATGATACCCCCAAAATTGTGATCTGTGGTGGGTGAAGGGGAAGAGATTGATATGATACCCCCAAAAATGTGACCTGTGGTGGGTGAAGAGGCTGCTTGAGGCTGATGAGCATTACCCACAGCAAAGGACAGCCTGCTCCCTCCCTGCCTGCCCCATCACCCCTCCCCCGTGTCCCTCCCCTGAAATTTGTATGGTTACAACTCCGGTTAAACTCCAACAAAGCCGCTTAATTCAAAGCTGGTTAATGGGGAGGGGAGCCCGGTGCCCTCCGGGGTAATTTGAGCCTGAAAAGAAGCGGGGCTGGAGGGCTGTGCCTGAAATCCGGTGCGTCAATGGGGGCTCTGGAGCAAAATAATGGCATCACCCCGTGGGTGAGTTAATGGGACATGATGGCACGGAGGCACCGGGGTCAGCAGGCCATGGGCACGTGAGGGATTGTCAGGGAGCTTATGCTGGGCTCGGAGCGCAGCTCCTGCCTGCAAATTCCACGGCGGTTTTCTGTTTCCCGGTGTGGTAGGAGCAGGAATGATGTTCAGCAATGGTTAATTCACCCTCTTTGGGGCTCTTTCTTTTCCTGTCTTCCTTCTGGAGACATCATAAATTCTGGAGGCATCATAGATTAAACAGATTTCTGGCAGCCTGCGTCCCTCCCGTCTTCCCTGAATGTAATTCCTAGAAAGAAGAGACGTTTCTCATTGTCTGGAGAGAGTTCCAATGGGTTTTTAGAAGGACATGTATAGTTCATAGCAGCTACTCCCCCTTGGCATGAAACACTTCCTCAGATTTCATGTTCCCCGTGGGAACATCAGCGTCGCTGTCAGAGAATATTACACAGAGGAGACACCCGGCGGGTCACTCATCCAGGCACGTCCCCTGGGCTCAGCTCAGCACGAGCTGGGCTTGGAAAGCGGGGCTGCAGCAGCACAGGGGTGCTGGGGAGGTGGGAGGGATGCAAATATCCTGAGGACACGTGGATCCAGCTGCTGGATGCAGGATTGGACATTAACTGGAGAGAGAGGGATGTGCTGAGCTCATGGGCATCCTGTGGGGTCTCCAGCCTGGGCTTGAGCTGCCAGTCTTGGTGGCATTTGACATAATTAGGACAGGATTTGAGTTGAGCACAAGCTTTGGGTTGAAATAGACTTTGGGTTGAACACAAACTTTGGGTTAAACAACTTTTGAGGTGATCACAAATTTTGGGTTAAATACAAGCTTGGGTTGAACACAAATACGGGGTTGAATTTGAAGATTGTGTTGAACAGAGGCTATGGGCGAGCACAGGCTTTGGATTGAGCATGAACTTTGGGTTAAATACAAGTTTGGCTTAAACATGGAGTTTGTGTTGAGCAGAAGTTGTAGGTTGAGCATGAACTTTGGGTTAAATTCCATTTTTGGCTTGAACATAAGTTTTGGGTTGAACACCAGTTTTGGGAAGAGCATGAAATTTGTGTTGAACACAAGTTTTGGGTTGAGCACTGTCTGTGGGTTGAACATGAAATTTGTGTTGAACTCAAGGGTTGGGTTGAACACGGGTTTTGTATTGAACATGAAATTTTTGTTGAACGCATGTTTTGGGTTGAACACCATCTTTGTGTTGAACGTGGAGTTTGTGTTGAACATGAGGGGTTGGGTTGAACACAGTTTGTGCTGAACACCAGGGGTGAGTTGAGCACTGTCTTTGTGTTGAACATGAAATTTGTGTTGGACACAAGTTTTGGGTTGAACACCAATTTTGGGTTGAACACAGAGTTTGTGTTGAACGTGAGGGGTTGGGTTGAACACAGAGTTTGTGTTGAACATGAGGGGTTTGTGTTGAACACAAGCTTTGGGTTGAACAGAGTTTGTGTTGAACATGGAGTTTGTGTTGAACACAAGTTTTGGGTTGAACAGAGTTTGTGTTGAAGGTGAGGGTTCATGTTTTGGGTTGAGCACAAGCTCAAGCTCTCACCACACACACCTGATGGATGGGAGGAGCTGTTTCCCAGCCTCCATCCCTGAGTTTTCCCAGGTGATCCCAGCACTCCTGACCCCCTCTCTGTCCCCACAGACGCCAGCACGTCGCCCGATGCCGTGAAGAGGAGCCATTGGTGCAACGTGGCCTACTGGGAGCACCGGACACGCGTGGGCCGCCTGTACACAGTGTACGAACAGTCTGTCAGTATCTTCTACGACCTACCTCAAGGAAACGGCTTCTGCCTCGGACAGCTCAACCTGGACAACAGGAGCGAGACTGTGAGAAGGACTCGAAGTAAAATCGGCTACGGGATTTTACTGAGCAAGGAACCGGACGGGGTGTGGGCCTACAACCGCAGCGAGCACCCCATCTTCGTCAACTCGCCCACGCTGGACATCCCCAACTGCCGGACCCTGATCGTGCGCAAGGTGATGCCGGGCTACTCCATCAAGGTGTTTGACTACGAGAAGTCCTGCCTGCTGCAGCACACGGCCGAGCTGGATTATGCAGACGGGCCCTACGACCCCAACAGCGTCCGCATCAGCTTCGCCAAGGGCTGGGGGCCGTGTTATTCCAGACAGTTCATCACCTCGTGTCCTTGTTGGCTGGAGATCCTACTCAGCAACAATCGGTGACCAGGAGAGGGGAAAACGACGACAACAACAAAAAAAAACCAACACACACACGTAAAA
>VXBI01012881.1:408478-432608 GCA_013397375.1 Toxostoma redivivum
TTTACCTCATGGAGGTAAAGGCCCTGTGCAGGGAGCTGGCAGTGGGGATCTGCTGCTCCCTGGCTGGTTTAAACTCAAATTATTGCTCGTTTCTGAGGCTGGGGGAGCAGAGATCCTGGTTCCTTCCCCTCAGTGTGTCCCTGCTGTCCCTGAGCTGTTTGGGAGCAGGAGCTGCCTAGTGGGAGAACACAGATCTGCTCTCATGGACGGCCAGCATGCACCACGAGCTTCCTAGAAAGCAAAAATAAGGATTCACCTCCATCTCCCCTCACCTGAGATGGGCTGGGAGCACTGCAAAGAGGGTCCATAGCATCACTGGGTGATGTCTGGGGCTGGTCCAGCACCCCAAAACTGCATCCAGGAGCTTGGCTGAGTTCAGAGCATCCTGAGTTATTTCCTGTAAATAACTCCTTTTGCTTCCCTCAGAGGTTTTATTTTCTGTCTGGAGCGTGATGAAGCATTAGTTGCTGCTTTGTGGATAATCCTTCCTGTATTCCTGATTTATGGATGTGCTGGTGTGATGCACAAAGTGGCATCTGTGCTCTGCACACTGTGGGAACAACCCAAAATTGCTCCGAAACTCAACTGGCTTACAATTATATTGGATTCTATTAAATTAAAACGCATAGCACATATATTACACAATAAACCACAGCTATTTCATGGATCAAATTAAGTTTTATTTGGGCAAATTACAACCTTTCTTACAGTTGGGCCTTTGTGAAACCATTCCTTTTTAATAAAACCAGGCATTTTTGGCAAATGCTCTTCAAGTGTGCATTCCCAATAATTGCATATACTGTTGCTATTCTTTCTGGGATATATGTCCCTAATTATCTTCTGTTTAGGATAGGTTTAAATGAGTGGTATCTTCCCTTTGCTCCTCCCCCACATCTCCTTTCTGCTGGTATTTCTTATTGCTTTCCATTTTTATTAGCTTGGCTATGGAAGAGAGCAGAGGACAAAAAAAAAAAAGTCTCATTAAAAGCAGGAGTGCTTTTCCCGGAATTTCTTGGGGAAATGTGACCCTTGCAGCCTCCCTCCAGCCCTGGCTGAGGGGGACAAAGCTGAAAATGGACCTTGGAGAAATGGGATGGAGCTCTGGGAGGGAAGTGCACCCCACTTGTGGAAGGGCAAAGCTTTGCAGAAAAATCAAGGTGTTTGTTGAGGAGGGGCTTGGGGAGCTGCAGCTGCTGTGGAATTGCATCTGGGGTTTGGATTTTCCTGCTTGCCTGAGATGAGGCAGGCTCTGCCTGTGGGTTTGAGGCTGGGACATCTCTGGTGGTTCCTTATTAAAGCAGGATTTTGTGTTTCCCTGTGCAGGGACAGGAAGGGGGTGTGGGATGTGGCACAGCAGACCCCAAGGAATGTCTTTGGCGATGGCTCATCCTCACACAGCTTTGGTTAAAAGCCAGCCAGTGGTTCAGGAATTGTGGGGAGGGACAGGCAGGGTGGCTCATTCTAGAAAATGAATCTCCCAGCTCCTCTCTGGATTTGGGAAGTGCTGCTCTGCTGCTTTTCCTGCCTCTTGCTTTCTGTTCACTGCCAGGCTAGACTTGGAGATACCAAATATTTTCCTAGGAATAATTTTGCCCACGATATTTTCAGCCTGGCCAGGGAAGCAGAGGGAATGTCCTAAGTGCTGCTTTCCTTGGATAATGCCAGGGTGATTTCCAGACCCCCAGGGTGGAGATAAAGGGCAGAGCAACCTCCAAGCTCCCAAATTTCTGAATCCAGGGAATGTCAGGCTGGTTTTTCCTGTCCCAGCAGCACCTTGGGATGTGGGCAGGGTGCTCAGAGGTGGGATGGGGACCATGGAGCTGGTGCTGTGGATGCCCAAAGCACAAACTTCAAAGCTTTCTGTCAGCTTTCCAAATCCTTCTGGGCTCCATTGTCAAGAGATCAAGAAGGTTCATGGAGCCTCCCAAATCACATCTGGATGCTGTCTATGGGGCTGTGTTTGGTATGATCACATCTGTGGGAGGGGTTGGCACTGGGAGCTGGTCCTATGGGCTGGTGGCATCTCCCAGTCCTGTGGTCACAGAGAGGAGCCCCAGTGCTCTGAAACTGCTGCAGGAGTTTCCTCAGAGCTTGGTGCTTCCCAGCTCCTTCCCTGCACAGCCTGGCAGTGCTGGGAGCCTCAGCACCCTCCAGCTGCCAGTTTGGGCTGGCTGAGGGGCTGGTGGCACTGTCTGGGTGCCCCACTGTGCTGACAGAGAGTGGGCACCAACCTGTGCCACAGGGAGGAGGAAAGGAGGCTCTTTCCTATGAAACACTCACAGAAACTTCTTTATTGATTTATTTTAAATTTACTTTTCAATAAATTTAATAAATGTCCAGGATGGGTCTTCCATTGCCATGGAATGTGGGATAGTGGGGCGGAGACAGTGGCACCTGCTCGGTCCCCCAGTGTCTCTGCACCGCATGGTGGGGCAGGAACCAAAGGAAGTGGCCACAAAACATTTTTGATGCCCTGTCTGTGTGATTCAGTCCCAGAGGCAGCAGGTCACAGCCTGGCCCTGTCCCCAACGTGTGCCCTCCAGCCTGGCATCCCAGGGACAAGTGTGCAGTGGGAGAGAACAGGGATGGGAGCCAAGGGAGGAGTCCCCAGAGCTTCCCTTGCAGATTCTGCCCCTTGTCCCTTCCATCCAACACCCTCTGTCACTGTCCATGGGATGGTCTCAGCACTGGGGGAGTGGGGTCTGGGTGGCATTTGGGACACCAGGCTGGTGGCACAAACCCCTCTGAGAAGGGAGCTGAACCCCACCACCCCCTGAGGGCTGTGTGTGGAGCAGGGATCTGTGTTCACTTTGGGGCTGCAGAATTGAAACCACAGCCCGTTTGTGGGGAAGCTCCAGGGTGGGTGTGAAGCTCCTTCTCCTGAAGGATGCTGGGGGGGAAGGGTGAGAAGAAACCCCCCACACATCTCTGGAAATTGCTTTCCTTCCTCTTCTCCTTCCAAAATAGTGTAATTAAGAGAAATCAACTCCTCAGTGCTGTTAATTCTGAAGGTCTGTGTGCCAAGCTGGAGCACGCAGGGCTGTGCTGGGAACAGTTAATTATTACCCAAACGGGGTCTGAGCATGGAGGAATTATGAAACTGTAACGAGGGAGGCCCTTTCTTGGCAAACACTTCTGTGATTCAAATGCTGGGGAATTCAGCATGTTTTTCTCTTTCTTCTGAGGACTCTGTGAGCCAGCCCATGGTGCAGCTCTCATGGTGAGGATGGAGTGGGACCATCAGCCCAGGGAAGCTGGTGCTGCAGCAGCTTCTGCAGATCTTCTGTCACAGCAGCAGTTTAAAAATAGCTTTGGCAAGTCCGTAATTAACCCATTATTGCTTCTGCGAGCTGCCCAAGGTGTGAATTTCTGGATGTGGGGTTGTTGCTGAAGGTGCAGCTCTGTTTGCAGCCCTTGCAGGTACATGGGGATGCTCACAAAGGCTCTTCTGCTTTTCTCTGAGCCTCCCACCAGGAAAGTCCCTGCTGAGCTGTGTTTCTGCTGCACGAGATCCCCTCTGGTTGTGGCTTCTGCTGTTCCAAGAGGGCAAATCCTCCCCTCCTCCAGCTGGGTGTGTTGGCAGGGAAATCCCTGATAGGATCCAAGCTCTGCTCTGCAGAAAGTGGCTGGAGGGAACATCTGATGTTGCCCTCCATCTGTGGGAAGGTGATGGGAGAACTTTCTTCCTCTCTGCTTCCCAGTTTTATCAATCCCTGAAATTGGAGATCTGGCCCAGCTGGGTCAGACCTGTCCCCTGGAAGGGGGGAAAGGAGCAGGGGTTTTTCTGCTGCTGGGATCACTGACCTCTGGAAGTGCAGCTGTAGGAACTTGGGGAGGTGGCTTCATGCTCCTGATGGGATCTGAGCTCAGCATTGCTTTTCCCTTTAAAAAAACTTTGGTAGCCTTGAATTCCTGCTTAGGAAACCTCTCACAAAAATGTGCACATGAGCTGGGATCAAGCAAGATGAAAAGGGCTCTGTGGTGATTTTTGGAGTTAACCAATGTGGTTGGAGCTTTTTAGCCTGAAATTAGACAAGTTGAGATGAGATTTCCAGAAGGCTTTTGATAGCAGCTTAGTAAACTTTAGTTTATTAAATGTAAAAGAATTTTTTAATGTGATGTTGTGAAATGTTTCCTGCAAGATAAGTAAGTGGTACTGTGTGTGGAGGGAGGGTGGGAGGTCAGAGCTGCTCCTGGAGTCAGACTTGGGCAATCCTTCCTCTCTCACCAACCTAAATCCCCCCTCAGAGACCCCTCCTGGGGCTTTGGGCTCATCTGGTGCCACACACCTGAGAAAGGGGGACCAAGGCAGGGCTCGTGAAGCCCCTGGGCATCACCTCTTGGAGCAGCAGCCCCTGAGTCAATGGAAAATCAGCATGAATGATTTTCCATTGAAAGAAAACGGAAAACAACTCTGAATCCTCCACGTGGGCAGGAGAATGCAGCAGATGGGCTTGGAAAGCTCAGCCTACTTCTTATGTGGTCATGAATGAACTTCTGCAGCAACACTGGGCATGTTCTTTATTTATTTTAGAAACACCTCTGGGGTCACTGTTTTGAGAAGGGCTGGGAAATTCTCTGTTCCTCCACAGGATGGGTTGGAAGGGACCTTGAAGACCTTGTAGTTTCCATCCCTCTTTTAGATCTGCTTTTGGTGTCAGACCCCTCAGGAGAGGGAAGGATTTGGGGACTGGGCTTTATTTAAGGCTCTGAGGCTTTGTGTGTGCACAAGTTGAGTGCAACACCAGCCCCGTGGTGGGATATGGGTTTGGGATGAGATTTGGGGTCTTACTGACCCTTCCCACTTTGCTGTGCAGCCTCACCTTGCTCCATCCTGCCTGGGTGATGTCCCCAGGCACGGCGAGGGTGACACCACCAAACATTGGAGAGCCCTGAGCTCTCCATGGAGCTGCCCCGGAGTGAGGGACTGGCTGAACCCACGGGGTTCTGATCCCCCTGTCCCATCCCCCTGGCCCCACAGGGGATGTTTGTGAGCTCTGGGAGAGCTGCTGGGGCTGAGCCCCCTCCCTGCCTGGCCCCAGCATCCACCCTGGTTGAGCAAGGCCAGCTCCAAGGTCAGCATCCCCCACTCCTCAGAGGTCACTCGTGCCCAAGCAGAAAAACAGTGCAGCAAAGCAGAATTGCTGCTTGAGTTGCTTTTTTTCATTAAAAAAGAGGCAGGCAGAGACATCAAAATCAACCCTCTGCCCCCACAAATCCTTCCCTTGTCTCAGAGTATTAAAAACATCCTGGAGCTGGGGCCATGCCTGTATTCCTCAGTGCTGGAGGAGGATTTCTGCCAAGACACTGACCCCTTGTGGATTTTAGAAACGTCTTTGAATCTTTTTCTCTTCGAAAGGCGAGGAGGAAAAAAAAAAACCAAACTACAAAACCCTTTCAAACCTTTGCTTGGTCCTTTGCAACGCAGAGCTATCAGAAGATTTATTCTTAAACGGAGGCTGCGGGGTGATTTATGGAATTACAGCTGAGCCGCATTGTGTGCTGGTTACAAATTGCACAGATATTCCATGGGACGTGAGCTCCAACGAGCACGGGATATATTACACTGCAGGGAAAAGGGGAGCTTAAAACCAGCTGGCCCTCTGTAACAACTACAGGCACTTCTCTTTGAAGAGGAGATGATCTCCATCTGGGTTTAATACAAACCATGATGGACTGACACCGGCTCTCGGAATATCTTATACAAACGGCATCATTTCTGCTTGCTTTTTTCCAGAGCTGTCTCATTGCTTTATTCAGTGTTTTATTCCTTTCCTCCCCACCCCTGCTCTGTTGTCTCTTCATGTTGGCCACTCCTCGTGGAGCTTCAGGAGCTGCTGGGGGTTGTTTCTCAGCAGAGGAAGGGATTTCTGTGAGTGGGGAAGGCGATGCTGCAGTGTGGAACCACGGAGCTGAATTGGCTACCTAGAAATACAGCCCAGATGTGAACAGGGAAAAGGAAGCTGGAATGCATTATCAGGAAGGATGTGTCTCCTTTGGAGTAAATCCCTCCCATGGAGCCCCCTGCCCTGCTGTCCATGGCTCCAGGAGGAGCCTGCTGTGGTTTTTTTGGTGGGTGTTCTCTGGGGAAGGGGTGATGTGGATTCAGGACACCCCCAGAACCTTCCAGGCAGCACCAAATCCTGGAGAACCAGGTTCTGTGGTGCTCTGAAGATCAATCTCCAACATCTGGTGTGAAATCTTCATCTTTCCACACAGGAATGTCCTGGCCAGGTTTTGGTAGCCTGTGAGTGGGAGGAATTGGTGAATGGATGAAATTCCTTTTAAGCACTTGTTGTTCTCTAGGATCAAAGGTTTCTACATGAGCAGTCTCATATTTTGGCTTGTTAGGAAGTCATGGTGGTTTTATTTAACTCCCTTGGCTGGATAATGGATCATTTAGCACTGATTTTGTTCCCTGGTCTGGTTGAGCTCTTAGACCTGATTTCTATTGTGGCTATCTAATGGCAAGTCTGGGATTTTTGGTGTTAAGAATGAATATTCCTGACACACCCACTGCCAGGAAATAGCCCTTAAAATCCAACTGCAGCTCAGAGTGCTTCAGCCTTCCCTGAGCTTTCCACACAGTGTCCATGGTTTCCTGCCTCAGTGCTCCTGGGGAGCACCATAAATACCCATGGATGAGAAATCCTGATTTTTAATGGTTCATAGTTCTGGGATGGAGAGGGGATTGCATCTTTCCCATTCCATCTCAGTCTCCTGCACCTCAAGGAGCTGTGCCTGGGATGAATGCAACTTCCAAAGCTGAGCTCCTCACCCTGGAGATGAAGTGGACAAAATGTGGGGGAATTGTCCCCACTGGCAGCTGCAGGCCATCGTTATATCTTTCATGGGCCAGTCTTTGGATGGTGAAGTCCTGGTGATTTCCCAGTGCTGGCTCCAGGCCAGGGAGCTCCAGCTCCCAGACAATCCAATTTTGGTTGCCTTTTGAGAACTTTTTGGGCCAAAGAGTGCTGTGATGTCTGAATCAGTTTGGTCTAGTGCTGGAGGACAGAGCAAAAACTCTGAATTTCTGCAACCCCAGGCAGTCCTGGCTGAGCCTCCCTTCTCTGGTGGGGTTATGAAACTCTGACATGGCTTTCTCTGAGATACTAATTAGGGATGGACAAACCAGAGGGAAGAAAATAAGAAATCCCTTTGCACTCGTTGTGGGGTTAAACAAAGTTCAGCTGACTTTCTTCCTCCCCCCGTGTTATTCTTCCCTTCAGTGCAGGCTCTGCTCATCCAGGTTCCAGCAGGATTGGGATGCAGAGCTGTTACTGCAGGATTTCCAAACAAGTCTAACCCAAACCTGGGAGTCTGTGGGACTCAGAGCAATCCTGCTGTGCTCCTGGCTCCCCTAACAGGATGGTTTTGTGTGCTGTGTATCCTGCAGAGATCTGGATGCTGCTCAGGGTTAGCAGAACTTTATCCCTCCTTTTTCAGGTGAGCCTTGGAAGGGCTGGGCTCAGTTTGATGGGACCCCCATCCCAGCCTTGTTGCCTCCTCCTGCAGCCAGGCTGCTTTTGGTGGTTTGTTAATGGTTGGACTTGACCTTAGGGGTCTTTTCCAGCCTAAAGGATTCTGTAAATCCATAAATCCTCCACTTAGAAACCCTCTCCGTGCTGCTGCTGGCCTCTGTCTGAATTCAGCTCAGTGAATACAAAACCCTGAGCTTTCCAAACAAACCAGAAGGAGCAGGGAGTGAATTAACACGTCCCAGTGGCCCTGGCTGGGCTCTGCTCCTCTCCTCTCCAGCAGGAGCCTCTTCCCTCAGACCTCCCTGCCACGATGGAAACCTCACCACCACAATGGGCTTGTCTCTGGCTAATGAAGCTCTGCATCCCACTGCAGCATTCCTCCGATGCATTAGGAAATTGTTATCATTTTTCTCTGGCACTGGGTTTGATAAGCAATTGCCTTTGGCCAAAAGCCGTGCCAAGATTTTGCTGCTTGTTACTGAGCTAAAGATGTGACATTGCAACACTTGTAATTGGGATAATTTAACACCTCATTAGCAGGGAGCAGGAATGGTCCTCTCCTACCCATGGTTGGGGCAGTTCTTTATAAATCCAGCAGTCTTTTGGTAATTTTATTTCTTTATGGAAATATGGACACATTGCTTATTACATTAATTAATTTTCAAGCATGGACAAGAAACTTTTTGGCAGCACAGAAGGGGAGCTGCTGTGATAGGAAATCTGGAGGGAGCCATGCCCCAGTTTGGTAAACTGGGAAATACTGGTCTGTGGTCCAAATCCTAAGTCTGTTTTCAGGCAAGTCCCTCCTTTTCAAGGAATTGTAAAATGAAGGTGATATTGAGAATTTCAGGATTGTTGTAGGATGGCGCCATTAGTGATTGTTCCCCTAATTAATCATCACCCTTTGGGTCTGAGCAAAGAAAGTTGGAGTTGAGTTTTTTGGATCTCTTGCAATGCCCTCAGCACTGCCCTGCCCCTGGTGTGGTGGATCTCAGGATGTGGGTGCTGGACTCTGGAACATCCCAGCCTTGTGAGGATCCTGCACCTTCCTCCTGTGAGTTTTGTCACAGCCTGGGGTCTGTCAGACCCCTCCTGTCCTCTGGGGAGCCATGAGCAGGTTTGGAAGGAGCAGAGCTCATCCCATGCAAGGATGATCCCATCCAGCTCCTCCTGCCCTCCCCCATGGCCAGGAGCCCTCTGGGACCAGGCTCTGCAGCTCCTCTGAATTTTGGGGCTGCTCCTCCCTGCTCTGCACCAGGCCCAGGGGCTCTCCTGATCCCCAGTGCAGCCAAGGTTTCCTCTCCCTGCTGTGGAAAACCTCTCCAGCAGCTCCCAAGGTCTCCAAGTGCTTCTCCTCTCCTCCAGGCTGGATTTGCCTGTTGGTTTTGGAGGCTGGGCTCCCCTGGCAGCTTTCCAGGTGTATATTTAGGAAGGGAGATCATACCTTCCATCTCAGGAATAACTGATGATGACTTAATTTAGAGCATGAAAATTCAAAACTCCCTCTCTAACTGTGGAACATTCAGGCCCTGCAGCCTCCTGCTTGTGAGCTGTGATTTCCCCACGTGGCTGTGGGCTCCTCTTGGTCAGCTCTGGGCACCTGGGGGTTTTCTGGGAGCAGGAATGTGTGCAAGGAGCCATGAGCACCAGTCTCCAGTGCTGTGTGATGGGGAATCAGAACTGGAGTTGAATTCCATGGGAGTCTCTTTGCCATTTTTAGCAGACAGATTGTTCTTTTTTTAAAAAAATCTTTTTTAAATGTCTTTGGGTCATTAATACAACTTTACACTTCCTGGAGGCTTTCCTGGGGCACCTTCAGAGAGCTGTGTTGGTCCATTGCTAAGAAATGGGCTGGAAATGTGGGTGTGACCTCCATCCTGGCAGGGAAAAGCATCTCTGGTGTCCTTGTCACAGGCTGGACTTGGGTCCTTTGCTCACACAAATGGTTGTGGCTCCTTTGGCAGGTTCTGTCCTGTGGAATACAGGATTCCTGATTCCCTCTTTTCCTCCCTGCCAGGTCAGAGGCTGGGCTGGACAAGGCTTGGAGCAGCCTGTGGCAGTGGAAGATGTCCCTGCTCTTACAGGAGAGTGGAACGAGCTGATTCTTGAGGTCCCCTCCACCCCAAACCAGGCTGTGATCCTGTGACTCCCTAGGCAAGCCTAGCAGAGCTGCTCAGCTCCTTTACACCCAGCTTTATTTGTAAATCTGGGATTAGCACCAAAACCGGGATCCCAAATTCCTTTCCTGCAGCTTAGGGCTCGTCTCTTGTATTTAATAACAGCATGGAGGGGTTGGAAATGGCTTAGAGATTGGTGAAGGCCTGGAGACCTGCAGGACAAAAAATTCTGTGTGCTGCCAGGAGAAACACTTTGATTCTGCTCCTGGAAGCTCAGCTTTCCCCTTGCTGCTGATCACACCACTTTTTTCACCTCCTCTATCAGCTGTATTATCTGGAGTGTGCTCTGAGTGAGTGCAATGTTGAAAGGCCCCAGAGTTAATTGGCATTAAGGATGGAGTAGTATTATTAGGTGTGCCTTAATGTAACGATCTCCATTTTGGTGTATTTACTCTGTACTACTGAGTAAATGTGGAGATAAAAGAAGCTGGAATTAGCACTTCTCCTGCTTGCACTAAAGCCAAGCTGCATTATTTTCTTTTCTGTGGGTTTAGGCCTAAAAGTAGCTCAGGTATGTGCAAGTTTAAACAAGACAAACCAGGGCCCCATTAAAAATTACTCTCTCCTGGATAATATTCAACACAGGATTAATAGTAAAGAGGCTGATGTCATCCCAGAGCTCCCGTGACCCTTGGCACTTCTTTAGCACATTGCTGAAAGAAAACGTTCCTGACACACGGGGTTTGTCCTGCTGGAAAATCTGATGGTGCCTTTTTTTCCAGGAGCAGAGGGAGACGTGTTGTGAGCAATGCAAGAAAAATTAACTGGGAATTAGGAATTAAACCTGAGCAGCCACCTTCCCCTCAAAATCACCTGGCTGCTGTGTCCATCCCAGCTCCTGGTGATTGCCAGGGTGTCCATCCTGTGTTCCCAGAGCAAGGAGAAGGTTGGAGCCCACCTGTGATTCCCCCATGCAGGATCCTGCTCACTGCCCTCCTCCCTGGGCAATTCCAGCAGGTGCCAGGCAGGGATGGGCTCTGCTCCTGCTGGGACACTGCAGCTGAGTTGCTCCAGTCTCTGCTCTCGTTGCCAGCTGCTGGAACAGCTGGGGTTGGAGCTGTGCAGCTTTTCCAGGGATCCAGGGCAGACACCACAATGGAATTGCTGCCAGTTCCCACCAGCTGGGGATAAAAGGGCTGTGCAGGGCTCTGGTGGGTTTAGAAGGGATCAGTGAGGTCATGAGGTCCCAGAGCTCTTCATGGAGAGCATATCTTGCATTTTGAAATTTGGTTTTATCTTCCTGCCTAGGCTGGGCTCTAAAACCCTGATTTGTTCTTCAAGGGCTTGGCTGAGTCATGTTCTGCACTGCACCAGCCTGGGCACTCCCAAATTGGGCTGGAAAAGGGCTGGATTAAAGCAGAGCAGCATTCTGGGCTGTGGGGTTATGAGCAGGTCCCTTGATAAGGAATTGGGTGTGCTGTGAAATAATTAGGGACTCTCATCTCAGGATCTTCACAGCCATTAATTAGGAGATTTCATAAGATCTGTCACCTCCTTTTCCCTGTGCCTGTAGGGACAGGTAAATGTTCCAGCTCTGTCCTGGTGTGCAGCCTGTGGCACTGCAGGGACAGAGTGCCTGTGCTGGTGGCAGTGCCTGTGTTTCCTCAGAAAAACACCAAAAGATCTGCACATATTCAACTTTTCCAGGTTTGTCTCCCAGGTTTCAGTTCACCCAGTGCCTCAGGACAGCCCCAAGATAGGTGGATTTGGGCAGGAAATTACAATTAGGCACTGGCAATATTGATCATTATCAATGCTGGGTCCAGCCTCTGCTTGCTGCTTTTTATCATATTTTCCTTAATTTTATCGTGGGAATGAATCCGCTGAGATACTTTTGCTCCTCCAGGGATGCTCAAGATCCCTTTTGGAGCCAAGGTTTGTACTTGTAGGCCAGCAATGTCCTTGGTAACAATATCAATACAACCAAAAAAAGACATTTCCCAGCATTTTAATGCAGAGATCACTATGAGAATCCATGTGCAAAATCCCTTATGGAGCAAACAGCCACTTGCTGCAAGGTGCATTATCTCAGTCAAACTTTCTGCTCTTCAGGTGGCCCTGCAGGGAGTTTAATCCAGTTTAAATTATCCCAAAAAAAAAGCTATTTTTACACTTGAGATGTTTCACTACTTAAAGCACCACAAAAGCTCTTAGAGCAGTTACTTCGATGTGAATTTTTTTTAATAATGATGAGGAAACTGCTAATGATTAATCAGCACCAAAGCCTCTGTCTTAACCTCATCAGGTGTGTGAGCAGCAAATGTTTTAACCCTTGAGTGGCACAAGTGCCTGAAGGTGCTTGACTGTAGACTGGGTATGAAATAAATGGGGCAGAAATCAGGGGATAATGGGACAGGAGATTGATGTGGTTCGGGGCAGGGTTGGTGAAAAGCATCGTGGTTATTGCCCATCAGCTCTGCTCTGATGGAGCACTTGGGTGTGGGGAGAAGTGGGATCACACCTCTTGAGCTGTGCCGGTGCTGGGCTTAAAATCCTGGTTTTAATTTTTTTTTTTTTTCCTTTACAAACCTGTTTAGCTCAGCTGGAAAACTGGAAGCTTTCATATTTGCCATGGATTTCCAAAGCTGTGCTGCAGAGGTGGCTGCTCTGGCCAGTGCTTAGCTGGAGTTTGACCTTCTGTGCTCCCTTATTGCAATTTCCTCTCAATAGCTGACACCAAGTTGCAAAAATCCTCTTCATTAAGAGAAATAATCCTAATTTCTAATGCAGATTCTGCCATATTAGCTGGAAAATCAGGGGATGGGGCAGAACTCGCCTTTGAAAGGGAAAACTGAGAGAATGAGAATTGTTGTCTCAAGGGAATGAGAGGCTGTGATGGATCCAGCAGGCTTGAAATAATTTCTCTGTGTTTTTGGAAAGGATCCCCAAAAAGTTCCTCCTCCCCTGGTCAGGGAGGTGCTGCTGTCCCGTGTGAGGTGAGGATGTTGCTCTGCCTGGTTTTTACAGGATGTCACCTTTGGTTTGGAATTCCTGGCTTGGAGGATGCCCCATGATTAGCAAATCCATGGGATGAACCTGAGTGGTTTTATTGGATTCTATTTTTTCATTTATGGGTTTGTCACCACTTCCAGGACTTGCCTTTGCTGTGGCAGAGACAGAGGAGCACTGCCTCTGTCCCAGGGGTGATTCCTGGAGCTCAGGATCCATGCTGGGACCTGGCTGATAAAAATGGAGCCTCACAGAGAATGCTGCCTCCAAAATGAACAGAAACTGGCTCAAACTGAGTTGAAGAAATTGAGTGCTGAGCAAATGTGAATGAGCCTAAAACTGTGGTGTCTTGGCTTTTGTGGCTCAGGGTGAAATCCCAATATGCCAGCAGGGATTGTTCACAACTTTACTTCTCCCTATGGGGATTTTTTTAAAGCCTGACGTTATAAATGAGGCAACTGATGCGTTTTACAGAATTTCTTCTATGATTTTTGGGGTTTTTTTGTCAACTCAAACAATATAAAAGTCTTAATGAGCCCCTGAGTTATCTGAGAGCACGAGGCTCAGGAATGGTTGGGTTTGATAATCTTAGAGCTCTTTTTCCAACTTAAATGACTCAATGATTTTGGAGAGATGAACCTGGCTTTTCTAATAGAGATTTCTTCTTTGATAATGCTAATCTTGGTGGTGTTGCCAAAGCCTGACCAAAGGTTTTGGGCTTGGCTTTGAAACATTCAGTCTAAAATGTTTGTTCCTGGACCAAAGTCATCCCTGGAGTGACTTCACTGAGGCTCGAGGGCCTGACAGGAAAAATCTGGGCTATTTAAGGCTGCAAAGCTCTGCAGCAGTTCCCAGGAACTCGCTCATGTGTACAAACAGCTCAGATGAAATCAGCAGCACAAACATTCTGTTTCTCTTGGAAGCTGTTTACAAAACATTTCAGCAGCGCTGGAACCAGGATTTATTTGTACTGAGAGGCTGCAAAGTCAAGAAGCAAAGCAGGGACAGCAAAGATGGAAGGAGGCAGCTACTTCTGCTCCTGAACCCTCATTTGGGTGGGTTTAGGGATCCTCATGCAAAATCAAGATGCTGGGATGAAGATTGACACTTTTGTATTGAATGTGAGCCACCAAGATGCAGTTTGAGGTAAGAAAGGTGTCTGGGTAACAATCCAGAAAGGCCAGTCAGGGGTTAGAGAGGAAAACTCCAGAGTGGAATTATTTCTTACAGATTTCTGGGAGTTTTCCCATTTTTAGCTTGAGCCTTAAGTGAACACTTAACCCAGCCAGAATAAATCTGGGGAGTTCCTGCCCTGTTTCACTTGTGGTCAGCATTGAGAAGCTTTTTGGAATTGAACTCAAGGAAATCCTCCTGTCTTTGGGGAAGCTTGGATAGAGACACTGAGTGGACAGAGCACCTCTGGCACAAGGGGAGTGATCCCTGTGCTGGTGGCAGAGACATCCTGTGCTGTCCTGGGATGATGGAAGTGACATTTGGGATGTGTCTGTTGTGGCTTTCCCTGACAAAATGGGTTCAGCTCCCCCAGGTTCTGGGTCCTGAACATTTCCTCCTGCTCAGCAGCCTGAGTCTGCAGCTTCAAAGGCTGCTCAGCTCAAACCAAAAACCTCAAGAAAGGATTCAGCCACGAGAAAACCCAGAGGCCACGTGCCGTGCATATGTCTGATAAACCACTCCCAAATTTGTTCCTATCAAGCTTCAAAAAAAGGCATCTCCTGGTTTGTATTTCCCTTTTCCTGTCAGAAAGCCAAAAATGCCATTTTCAGGCCACACCTCCGTGTGCAAGTTGCAATAATTTATTTCGATTGGTTTGGGCTGATGTCATCAGCTGTCCTTTAGGGCCTGGAGGGAGCTTGAATTTTAGGCTAGGACTGCCCAAAAATTGGAGTTTTTGGGAGATCAGAAGGCAAAGCAGTGACTGCCTGATGCTTTCAAGCATCAGCCTGACTTCCCTGTGGAGGGAGAAGAGCAAAGCCTGGCTGGGGGATGTGCAGAGGAGGGGCTGGGCTGCCCTTTTTGGTGGGAAAAGCTTTTCTGTGCTGGGACAGGCAGTGCAGGAAGCCTGGTGGGAAGCTCTGGTGATGGTTTCAACGCCTCACATTGACACCAGAAGCCTTTGAGATAAAACAGGAACATGTTCTGCAAGTTGCCATTAGCACACAGCCAGTGACTTTGCAGATGGTTTGAATTCTTGTTGATCAAATGGGGAGGGTGAGATGGGGACCCAGAGCCTGGAGCTGGCCCTGACAGATGTTGGTCACCAGCCTTTGGGAGTGCTGAGGGGGGAAATAATCTCAATTTCACAAAAGCTGGTGCTTTTTCCTTTGGGAGAGGAGCATTCCTGGGCTCTGGATTCAGGAGCTTTGCTTGGGCTCTCTCCATCAGGAGAAACCTGACTGATGGAGGTCACGGCTGTTACCTGCAGCTCTTACCTCCCAAAAGATGGGAATGAAGAGAAGTGGGGATGGATGGCAGCAGGAAAAGCTTCCCTGTGCTGCCCTCGGGGTGGGAGAGCCTTGGGGATGGGGCAGCAGCTCGTGGCTGAGCTCACAGGAACCCAGGCACGGAGAATCTGGGAATGGAGGGATTTGGGAGCTGAGGATCAGAGGAGCTGTTCCCAGTGGTATCATGTCCTGTTTGCTCCCAAACCTTTGTCAGCCAGGAATTTCCATGAGGAATTGTCACTTCACATCAGCTGCAGGGCTGCTCTGGGGCAGATTTATTGGGGCAGGGTTTTATTGCATTTGTCAGAATCATGGGGGCTTTGGGGGAGCACAGGGCGTGTCTGCAGTTGGGATTTTGGGGTTTGATCAGGCATCCTGAGCATGGGAGGGGCTTTGGAGCCACCCCGGAGAGTGTGGGGAGCTCTGGGGTGGTTTAGGGGGGGTTGCACAGAGCAGCTTCTCCCAAAGATGGGGAAAGCAGGAAGGGAAGTTCTGGCAGGTGGGAGGAGTGTCAAATGTGGAAATGTGAGTGAACTCCTGGAGGCGTTTTGGGGTTTGTAGGGTGATGCTGGGGGTTGTGGTGTGAGAAAGCTGCCTGTGTGACCAGTGCTGAGAAATGGGACCAGTTTGGACCTGGGCCAGCTGCTGTCAGGCTGGACAGATTTCTTGTCCTGTTTCTGTAGCACTAGAGTGTCTCTGGGGCAGTTTAATGGATTTTAATATCAGAAGAACTGCTAGGTCCTGGTTATCCCCTTGTATTTCCTGCAGGATTGCCACATGGAATCTTCAACCCAGTGAGATGCTGGAGGGCAAATTTTGTTTAAAAAATACAACCCCAAAAGGATGCTCTGTCTGCCCCTTCCATGCCCTCAAGGGAAGGTGCCTGACCCTGTGGGGTTTTAGCTCCTAAAAGAGCAAAGATTTGACTCCAAGAGCACCCTCTTAAAAACATTATTGCCTGATCTTCCAGTACCTCCTTGCCTTGCACTTTGCCTTGATCTAGGAGGGGAATCCTTTGTCTGTGTGTCACTGAGCACAATCAGTTCTCAGTGTTCTGAACACCAGACACGCTTTGGTTCCAGCCTTTGGCCCTGGGACCTGAGATTTGCTTGTATTTACAAGCCCAGTAATTGCTGTCCTGAACCTGTTATCAACAGAGATACATGCAAGGGAAATTGCAAGGTTATGGTTGAAGCTTGCAGGGTTTTAGACTAACAAATATTTTAGCCTGAAGATATATTCAGCTTGATTTTGCTTTTAAGTGGCTCTGGGTAAAATGAGAAGTTGCCTGTCAAATTTGATGGGGTCAGTAAAATTCAAGCATGCTCGACTGTAATTAACATTTGAAAAGAATCTGCTTAGGAATTAGCTGTTGGCAGTGCAGAGCAGCTCCTGGTGTGGAAGCAGAGCTGCCCATCAGGGTCCATCCTGTCCAGGGCAGTGCAGGAAGGGAGCTCCAGCCTTTTCCACTTGTCTTGGTGACAGTTACTGCAAGATTCCTCATGGGATGCTGACTGGATCAACCACAAGTGATTCCATTCAGGAATGTCATAATCATCCCAGCACTCGCTGAGGGGAAAAAGCATTTCTGCACTGATGGAGGTGGGATAAATTTATAACTAAAAATGTTTAAAGAATGGAGGGATCTGGAGGCTGAATTGTCACTTATTGCTGCCCATCCATGGAGTAACTGCTGGGGAATCTCTCCAGCAATCCCAAAGTGGGGTTTGGTCTCCAGCCACTGCTGCTGCTGGGAGCAGGAGCAATTTGTGTTTGATATCACTGGAAATCCTCCCTGCTCCTGACAGGAGCTTTGCTGGGTTTGGGCTCGTGATGCCAGCCCCAGTGTGACTCCACATGAGCCAGAGAATCCCTGGGATGTGCCTGGTGCAGGCAAAGCTCCCTGTGGGGTATGAAGGGCAGCCCTGCTCTTGTGGATCAGAATAAACCATAATTGAGAAAGGGGCCACATCAGAAAAAAAAAAAAATGTTTCTGGCTCTTTTTTCTGCGGTTCCCAGCTCCTGAAGCAGTGACAGTGTATTGTGCTTTCTCCTGCCCACAGATGAAAGGCATCCCAGTGCAGATGGGAAATAGAGAAGTCCCCAACTTGGCCTTGGCCTGGTAATTTGTCACTGTAAAGACAAGCAAAATTTCGGTTTTTCTGAGTGGCAGTAGAACAGCCCTTTGTCATCATCACTTAGTGACAACTACTCAGACTTCAGATTTCAAAGCATTCAGGGAAAGAAAATCTGTTTTGTGGAGATCACAGGGAAAACGAGGTTTCAGTTTATCAAAGCTTTGGCAGTTTGGCTCAATTTGCCAAATCCTTCCCTAATAAATAACTCGGCAGGCTTTGTCAGGGAACAATAGTGTTACTTAATAGTGCTCTGTAATTAAGTCTGAATTTGTATTGATTGATACCAAAAGGATTTTTTTTTTTGTCGATGTGGATTCGAGCTGCAGGGATGGGAGCTGGTTTGGGGAGGTTTAGAGAGCAGAGATGACTTCTGAGAGCTGAAGGTGCCATCCCTAAAATGTTAAACCAAGCTGTGCCTCAGCTATTTTTCTACTTGGAATACTTTGTGCTTGGTGTATGGGGGTTAGGAGGGGGTTTTAAATATGCTCTAAAATCCAAACATCAGTGAGAGCTTGGAAATGTAGAGCCAAGTAGTGGTGGATGGGGCAGCATTTCTGTTAATTGGGCTCATTTATGTGCCAGCAGCTGTTAATGCTGGGGACGGATGATGATATTGAAGAGCATCTATTTTGTTTTTTCCTTTATAACTGGTGAGAGTTGCTGGGGCTTGGAGCAACCTGGGCTCATGGAAGGTGTCCCTGCCCATGGCAGGGTTTGGAATGAGGAGAGTTTTAAGATCTCTTCCAACCCAATTGATTCTGTCCCTCTGAACATCTTCACAAACCCAGTAGAGGAAAAAAAAAACAAAAAACTGTATGGAGTGTTTTCCATTTAAATATGGATTTATGGCTTTTCCCTCGAATTCCCTTTTTTGTTTTTGGAAACAGTGTTGTTTCTCTGTGCTTGCTTGAGCCCTGCGGGGTCCTGGGGCTCAGCCCTCTGAGCACAGCTGCCCTGGAACATTTGCTGTGCCCAGACTCAGAGCAGCTGGTGCAGCCCCAAAGCAGAGTTTGGGCACTTCTTAGCTCTGCCAGACATCAGCCTGGATAAGGAAAACCCTTGAGGGATTTATTCCCTAACCATGGCTCTGTGGGGCCAGAAAAAGTCTGAAATAATTGCAGGGATTGTGTCATTCCTTTGTCACCCCCATGTTATCAGAGCTTTACAGACACAACATTGTTCCTTGCACCCAGCCTGGTGCCAGGCAGGCGCTGTGGTTCCTCTGCCAGCATCAGCTGTGGGCAGTGCTGATGCTCTTTTTAAAACCAGAATTCCAAAATTCTCCTTCCCTTAGGGTCTGTGTGTCACCTCCTGCCCTTTCTGGTGGCACTCACTGCGTGTGGATGCCAAGTTTTTTTTTGAAGGGCTCTTCCAGCTCCTGGAGTACGAGATAAATATATCTTATCTGTCCTGTTTTATCTGATGAAAGAACTTTATCTCTTGTACCTCGTCTGCTGAGGCCACCCTGAGTGTCTGAACATGGGGATGAGCAGAGTGAGGTGGGATCAGACTCTGGGAAGGGAAGTGGGGTTGTGCTGCTGTGCAGAGGCTGCTGAGCCCTGCTCTGGTTCCCTGGTGCTGCGTGGCTGCCCTGCAGAGTTTGTTTTCACTGCTAACACCGTGCTGGGGCTCAGCTCCACGTGCTTGAGGCAATCTTTAGGATATCCTTGGAGCGTTTGCTTGGGCAAACAGGCTTTGCTTCAGCTCAGAGCTATTTGGGTTTCCTGATGTTTTCTCCAAGTTAGTTTCCCTTCCTTCTTGCCTCAGGGATTTGGCAGGGCGGATTTCTATGTCTGGCTGATTCCTTGTTGTGATGTTGGGAAAGCCCACCTTGAATTTACAGTTTTCCTCTGGATCTGCTACTGCCATGGTAAAATGGCAAGAAGTTTTCATCTCCATAAGGAACTGGGTTGGATTTATCTGAATGGCATTCATGATGAAGCAAACAGAGGGTTTGGTTGGAGAGGACATGGGAAAAGGCCTGGGAGTGCAAGGTCCTTCAGACTGGCAGGTCAAGGATGAGCCAGGGCTGGACATGTGGGAGCTGTGCACAATAGACACCCATTTGGAAAGTTAATCCTTTAATTTCCCCTCATCGAGCGGGTCAAAAATAATATAATAAAGGCTTTCTCATGGAGATGCAAGCTGTAATTCAGGGCAGCCTTTTTCATTTCACATTTTCCCCTGCATAAAGTTACTGTGTCCTGTTCCAGAGGCGGCAGCAGCATTTGAGAGCAGTAATGAGCGGCCCTGGCAGGACTACAAAGGGCTCTGGAGGAGCAGGTACAGCAGGGGATGAGGTAAGTGGTGTCGTTAGGGTGAAATAGGTGTGGAAAGTGCACTCTGCACACGTTAGGCTTCAAAGCCAGCAATAATTACTGCATTTGAGACTGTATCAGCACCCGGGGCTGCCATTCCAGTCGGGCAGGAATTCTTTGTGCAGGGTTTTTGTTCCCCAGACATCCAAGCTCCCCATGGTTCACCCAGGAACAAGGGAAGTGTCGTGGCTTTGAGCTGGAGTGGGTTTTTGTGGAGCTTTGATGCATTCGTGGGGTGCCCTGTGAGCATTGTTTCCAATGGCAAATCCATGGAAGGAGAAGGTGGGGGGTGGCAGGAGATGGATCCTGCACGCTGGCTCCTGGCAGGGCTCTGCTCTCTGGACCTGCTGCTCTTGGTCTCATCTCGTGTCCTTCTGCCTCTCTGGTCCCTGGAGAGCTTTGGGGTTGAACTGGTGTGTCCCAGATGATGTGTGCTTTATTCTATCAGTATGTGCTAAATACAGGATTGTTTAGGGCTAGAGTCAAGAAATAGCTCTCAAGTGGGTTTTGTGATGGAGGAGGTCAGCAATGCGCTCATTTTACATTTACTGAAATGATTGAAGTTTATCACTGGGTTGTTAGTGACCCAGGACAAGGAAAACGTTTTGATGCACTGAGTCAGAGCTACCCAGCTCCATCCCCCCTGTGACTGCTCTAAATTAACTAAATCCTGAACAATCCCATGTGAATCAATGTCCCCCTGAGCCTTCAGAGCAGGCTCAGCATTCTCCCCAGAGCTCCTGTCCCCTCTGCCAGGGAGGGATTCCCAAAATGTCAGATGTCACCGGTGCTGTCACCCTTGTTCTGGCTGAGCCATGACTGCTCAGTGCCACCCCTGGCTGTCACCTATGGGGAGAATGTCCCTTTTTGCAAACTGTGGGGTCGCTTTTGCTGCTGCGGGGGCCGGAGCACACAAAGGCGGCGCCGGCCGCTGTCTCAGCCGCCATGGGCAGTTTTAGAGCAGAGCAGGGAACTGATCTAATCTCCCAGAGGACCTCTTGTCCCCAAAGAGCCCTTGTGCTGGAACAATGAACACCATGGACACGCTGCCAGCCCGGGCTTGCTGACTCCATTCAAACCTCTGGGCATTTCTTTCCTGGGTCTCAGCACCTCCCTGGCACTGCCCACGCTGACCTGGCGGGGCCGTCCCATGGTGGTGACAGCTGGTCTGGGGGCACGGCCAGGCTGTGGGCACTGACTGCTTGGGCATGGCTAGGCTGTGGGCACTGCCCTCTTGGGCATGGCCGGTCTGGCTGCAGGCATGGCCGGTTTGCTGGCACAGCCCGCTTGGGCCCAGCCGGTCTGTGGGCATGGCCGGTCAGTCTGCTGGCATGGCCGGTTTGCTGGCACAGCCCGCTTGGGCCCAGCTGGTCTGTGGGCATGGCCAGGCCATGGGCATGGCTGGTCTGTGGGCACTGCCCGCTTGGGCCCGGCCTGTCTGTCTGCTGGCATGGCTGGTCAGTCTGCTGGCATGGCCGGTCTGTGGGCATGGCTGGTCTGTCTGCTGGCATGGCCGATCCGTGGGCACTGCCTGCTCGGGCCCAGCCCGGCCGGCGCCCATGGCCTGGTCACACAGCGCCGCAATGGCCGGAACGTGGCCCCGGGGAAGCCGGGGGCTGCTGGAAAGGCCTGGCAGACCAACACAGCACAGCTTGTCTGGGGAGGACAATAAGGGATGTGTTGTGTTGTGGTGCCATGAATGAGCTGAGCCAGGGCATGTCAAATGTTTATTCTGGGCTTCCACGGTGCCCTCTGATGAGGGCCAAGGCCTCTGTTCCTCCTCTGAGCAGTGAAGGCCGCTGTGGGATCGTTAGGATGGAGCTTGGAGAACCTGGGCTTTCTGTGCCACCTTTGTGGCCTCAACCAGCCAAATCAACAAAGCCAGGAGGAATAGGATGCTGGAATGGTTTGGTTTGGGAGGGATCTTAAAGATCATCCAGTTCCAGCCCCTTGCTATGGACGGAGGCAGTGACAGATGTCATTTTAGTTGGTGCTCTGAGGATCCCATTATCCTGCTCAAACCCTCTCTCAGGCTTTGCTTCAGCAGTGCAGCTGTCCATCATTAATGCCATTGTGCACCCTAATGCCTTTCAGCATTCCCAGGTCCCCCATTCCCAGTACTGAGGTGGGAGAGATGTCCTTGCAGTTTCCATGTTGTTTATGGCCCAAGCTGCTCCTGTGACCCTGTGGACAGAGGATGTGCTGAAATCCCTGATCTGAGTGGTGCAGAGATATCATTAACATTCTCTAATGTGTTCCTGGGGCAAGTGAGGCAGTTTCAGGTGAGGCCAGAGCCCTGCACTGTGCCAGGGGCCAATGCCACCAGCTTGGTGGCCTTTGTGCCAGCTGCCCAGAGTGAGGGGATTTGGAGCCCCCAGATTGGGATTCATGCGTTGTATCTGTTCCTCCTGCCAATGCTGAATCCCATTTACTACAGAGAGCTTCACAGGCTTTTAATGAACCTTCCTGAGCTTAATTTACAACTTGGGGAAAGATAGACAAGGTGACAAAGGGAACTGAAATATGAAATTACTTTAATTGCAGAGGAGGACAGTTTATAGGCTTCAGAATCCAAGTCATTTATTTTAATGATCTCCTCTGCCCTCAACACATAATTACCATTCCCATTCTGGGCTGGTTTCAGGAGAGGTATGCAGGGAAAGCTGGTTGGACCTGTTCAGGCAGCAGAACTTTTGGCAACTCATAATCTGAGGCGAAAAATGAATTAAAAGCAAAATATATTGTCATGTCAGAAACACTTTTCATTTAAGACATGCTAGGTTTTGCTTTGTTTCCTGGAGACAGCTGTGGTCCATCTGAAAGCAGCAATCCAAGGCACACGGCACTGGTTGAGTGCCTTTCCAACCCTACATGGTAAAACACTTGGAAAAATCCCTGGGAGTCAACACGGGGGCCAAGGGGTAACGTGACCTTTGGGGGGAGGAGATGGAAATGTTTCATTTCCCTCTTGCTCCTTGCATTGGTGGGTTGGATTTTTGGGGTGGTAATAAAAAAAAAATATGGACTTTGAGAAATGGATGCTGCTTTTTGCTGTATGGATATCTGATTCTGGCTGGTCCTACTTGAAACCAGCTGGAGTTTTTCAACCCCTGTTACAGAGGGGCTGTCTGTGAGCAGCTCCAAGCTGTTTTCATGGAGTTCAGGTCCCTCAGTGTGAAAAAATGGTTGTTGCTGGAATCTTCTGTGGGTGTTTGGGCACGTGGACATTTTGGTGTATCCTCACTCTTCCAGTGTGGCTGCTGGGGCAGGGGGTGATTAAAGGAGATTTTGTTGTAATTACCCAGCTTGACTTAGCTCTGTCTCTGCTTCTCCAGGAGCTCTCCAGCTGAGCTTGGCCTGGTTTCCTCAGAGCTAAAACTTTGATGTCCCTCAGAAACCTGAGCACCAGGCCCAGCTTTTCCTCTGGCAGGGTGGGAAAGTGGGAGGAAATTGGGTGTAACCTGAGGAAGCTGGAAAGCAAAGATGAGCCCAGGCTGGCAGGACTCGTGCCAAGGAGCGGGTTCTGAGCCAGGCTGATGCACCTTCCTGCAGGGAAAGGAAGTGAAAATACATTTTTCTTACAGGGATCATTAAGTTTTTTGGATTGGACAGTTGTGCCATAGTTTCTTGATTATTTTCAGATTTTTTTTTTGTTTTTTTAACCACGAGGATGGATGGTGGACCACGTGATCATGGAGTCATTAGAGTCTGTTAGCTTTATGTAAAGTGGTCATGAAAATGGGACAAAATCCAAAGGCACCTGGATTCTCCATCCACCTGCTGGAATAGGCTGGCTGGGATTTTGCATGGCCCTGGTTGAAGTCATGCAGCACCAGAAATTGGGGTTTCAGGGGTGCTGTGGGACTGGAGGCCCAAAATCCCCCATGAGAGTCAGCAAACTGCATGTGCCCAGGGGCACAGCAACTTGTCCCAGTGCTGGTGACTTGCTGGAGTGGAAAACCAAATATCTCCAAGCTAATGTTTCCCAAAGTTGGCATTTTGACATCTTTGATTTGTTATTTAAAAGATTGGACAGTGTGGAGCAGGTAGAACTGGCACTGCTGCAGCTCTAGGTTTGTGGCTACTGCTCATCTGACCTTTAAAGCTTAGCAACAAGAAATAGTAAATTAATTTTCCTGAGTAGCTCTGCCTCCTTGGCCAGATCAGTCTCCAGAATGAAGTGCTCCTGGCCTGGAGGAGAAGTGTGACATTCCTCCCCAAAACAAAATATCACAGGTCCTTCATGTGCTCAGCACAGCCTCTCTGGCCCAGTTCCAGTGCTGCCTCCAATGTATTTGCTTTAAAACCACACTTTAAAAAAAGCTCTATCAAAAAGAATGTGAAAGATGCAGAGTTTAGGTCTTAAAATTGGGAAATAGTACAACAAAGCTGCTTTTGTAAACTTCTTTCAGCCCCCTTGTGCAATAACCCAGCCTGCTTTCTTCTCTCTGCTGCTGCTGGCCATGAGTGGAAGAAGTGATGGAAGGAAGAGGCCATTTGGCCTTTTTCTGCTTTTTGTGCTGTTTTTTGGCAGCATGGGCTGGGGAGGGGGATGCTGCTGTTGGTGTAGCCGTGGGAATGGGGGGAGCTGGGGTGGGTGTGGGG
>VXBI01012881.1:433301-444212 GCA_013397375.1 Toxostoma redivivum
TTTTTTTTTTTTTTTTTACCTGAAGGAATAGCAATTTTCAGACAATTCAGACTTAGGAAGTGGGAGTCCAATTTCTTTCTTAATCCTGTGCTTTTTTAAAAATGAGAGTGTGTGAACTACAAGAAGGATCTTGTTCAGCCCCTCACTTGCTGATTTACGTCCAAGCCAACAGAGCCAGGCTTGAAACTTTGCTGCTGGGAAAAAAACAGGGAGAAGTGGAGGGAAAGTTGTGGGATTGGTGGTGCTGCTCAGCAAACAGAAAGAGGAAAAGGAGAGTGATTTCTCATTCTGCTTCCTCACTCCAAACACAACCCAAAGTTTTTATAAACTTTCTGCTCAGGTTTCAGGAAACTGCAAATGAAACGGCATTCCTCTGTGTGTTGGTCTTTTTTTTTTTTTTTTTTTTTTTTTTTTTTTTTTTTTTTTCCCTTTTTTTTTTTTGGATTTTCCAATCACTNTTTCTCTCCCTCTTTCTTTTGGAGATGTAATAAGACATCATCACCTCCAAGGCTGTGGCCTTTAAAAGCATTCTCTGGAGGGCAGGCGAGGAGTGGAGGCAGATTGACTGACAGCTGGAATAAAGCCTCTTTATTATCTCTGGGATTATAATTTCTCTCTATTCTGGGTGTTGGAGCAACAGGAGCTTGGTTGTCTCTTCTCACTGGCCTCTCCTGTGCTGTCCATCCCCCCATCAGCTGAGGGCACTGAACTTCTCATCACCTAGAAAATAATGTTTTTTTCCAAAACTTGAAGGCCTTGAGTGTAGCTAGTGAGAAAAATGCAAGCTGTTAAATAAGAATATAAAAATAGGACTGGGGACAGAGCAGCCATGGCAGGATGTGGTCACAGCATTGTGTGGCTGCTGGGGGTCTGTCCTTCACCAGTTTCTTTAACTTTTTAAACTGGTTTTGGGGGCCAAAGCTTGCAGGTCTCTAATCCAGCACCTGGAGCTGATGTGGTGGGGCAGGGTCTTTGCTGCAGTTCCAAGGCAGGAGAAGGAATGGGGCTGCAAGACAGGGACAGGATTGCATTGGGGTGGTGTGGTCTGTAGCCTGCTTGCTGGAAAGTCTGGGAAAAACATTTTTTTGGCGTGATTCCTGGAGTTTTCCCTGTGTCCCTGTCAGGATTCTCCAGGAGGAGGAGGGGTGGGCACAGCCCTTAATGCACTCCTGCTTCTTGGCACAAACCATCCATGGGCAAGGAAATTGCTGCTGTGGAGGGTTCTTGGAAGCCAAATTGCTCTTAATAATTAATCTGTGAGAAGAACACAGTACAGATGTGTAAAATGATCCTGAAATGTTGTGTAGGCTCAGCATGTCATGCCTTAGACCTCATGGTGCTGACCCATGAGTAGGACAGACCCCATTGGAGTGTCCTTTCATGGGATTGCCCCCCCATTAACGCATTCCTGGCATCTCCTTCCTATCTGGAAGTGGGGATGGAGCTCTGGACTGGAGCTGGGCTCCTGAGGGACCCAGAGAGTCCATCCAGGCCCTGTGTGATGGGGAGCAGCCCTGAAGGCAAAGAGTGCACCCCAAACTGCTCAGCAGGGGCCATCAGGACACTTGGTTAATTAGAGAAGCCCCATTGCTGGCAGACACAAGGTATATTTATTTTTTTTAATATTTATTTTTAAAGCTTGTCTGACAGTGAGAACAGGCCTCTGGCCAGAGATCTGAGGGCCTGGCTATGTAATTCAGTTGAAAAAGGAATTTAGCTTTTTACAAACCAAAGGCCCATGTCCCATCTCCTCCCTGCCAAGGAATGGGCACGAGCAGGGAGCTGGGAGGGGTTCAGAGCTGTTATTTACTCAAAGTTTCCACCTCCTTCCTTCCTTCCCACCAACTCCCTGTGACCCAGACCTGCCTGGTGAGGAAAACTGCTCCTCAGCTTTGCCAATTCTGGGATAAATAGGTCATCCAAAATATGCAACAGCCACTTCCAAGTCTTGCAGCAGTCAGAAAGACCTCAGAAGTCTTTGGATCCATAAAGCCTGTGCTAACTGTGTTATTTCCAACGTGGATTTTGAGGCTCTGGGACCTCTGAAGTAGGGTCTTCCACAGCAGGGAATTGGCAGAGGAAGCCAAAGACCATTTCCAGCTTTATTTCACCCATTTACTCACTCAGACCTTGACCATGGTGGTGGCAGCTGTGTTCTGCATCCTCCCAAACCCAGGATTTTATCCCTCCCTGGGGATGGGGGCTGTAATCTTTCAATTAAAGCAGAGCAGAGTCCAGCCAAGGATGTCTTCATTTAAACCTCAGCGATGCCTTTAACCTCGGGAAGTGCAGCTGCCAAATTCTGCTGGGTGATTGAGGATGATATAGGAGGGTTTCCTTGAGGAAACTCTCCAGCATCCTGCACTGACAGATTTATGGGGTTTGCTCTGACCATGCAAGGCACCTCTAGAAATAAGGGGGGAGGAAATGTGCCATGGAGCTGTCAAACCCTGCCTGCCCATATTCACACATCCATACTTTCACTCTCCTCCCAGTTTGCTAAAATGCTGAAATACTTGTGGTTTTTTAAGGTGTTTTTCCCCCATATAAATTTTCTTTTAAATGCTATCAAGCTGCTTTTCTTGCTCCTGAAGTGATAGTGCCATCTGATGAATCTGCAGTTGGTGTGAGCCTTGGGCAGGGTGGATCAGGGCTCTTCACTTGCTCCAGCTGAATTTCAACTTGAGCCATTGTTTTGAAGTGTTAAAAGCATGTTTTGAGTTGTTTTTTTGTATCACAGCTGTGTATCCTGTAGTGTGTGAGTCTGAGCCACATCAAAAGGAAATGATACCTGAGGTGTTCAGTATTCCCTAAGGTAATCAATATTGCTTTATGTTCTTTATTTTCTCCTCTGTCTTGAACAAACTTCTGCTCTCAGTGGATGTTCAACCTGTTTGCAAGGTTACCTGTGCTCCTCCAAGTCTCTTGGGATGATAAATAAGATTTATCATGGATCCAACTCAGTGCCAGGGCCTGAATTATGGAAAAGGTTTAAAACCTTTCCCAGTTTCTCTGCAATTCCCTCATCCCATGGCAGTGATCTCAACCTGAAGATGTTTTAGGGAGGGTTATGTGGGATTTTACGAAAAAATCAGAGAGTGCTGGGGCACTGGAACAGCTCCCAGGCATGGGGACATCCCCAAGGCTGCCAGAGTTCCAGGAGTGTTTGGACAATGCTCCCAGGGGTGTCCAGGGTGGGATTTTGGCGTGTCTGTGCAGGATCTGATGCTGCCTGTTAATCCATCTGTGCCACAGTGACATTAGTCCAGGGCACTGTGTGTGTACCTTGGGGAATCACTTCCCTGCAAAACCCAAATCCACTCTGCAGGCTCTTGTGCTGATTTTGTAGGATTTTTTAAAGAACCTCCTCTCACCCCCACTCTCTCAGGCTGTGGTGTGGCAGCGGCAGCCAGGCTGATGCTGTCACTGCACCGGGGTAGTGAAAGGTGGGAAATAAAGGAAGCCAATGTCGTTAGAGTCACTGATCAACAACTTCCTGCCATTGTCCCTCCCTGCTCCCTGTGCATCCCGCGGGCTGGCCTGGGGCCAGGCATGGCCAGCAGGTATTTCCCTGCTGCCCACAGCTCCATCCATCAGCATCCTCCACCAGCTCTATCCTGCTGGGCTCTGAGGAAGCATTAACAGGAATAATGGAGCTATGGGGTGACCCCTGGCTGAGGGAGCTGCTGCACCTGCGGAGCTGGGGCTAGCTCCTTAAAAAGCCCTTACTTGGGGCAACTTGAACAAATGTCTTCATGTTTGATGGTAAAGAGAGAAAGAGAAACCAAACTGCTGCTGGAGGAGCCACAGCAGTGATAGGTTTTTTAAAAGTGGTGCAACACAGTCAACTTTTCCTTTCCCTATTTTAATATAAAGAAAGGCTTAACTTTGTGAAACTACAACAGCTTGAGATTGTACCTGGCTGTAAAATATTCTCCTTTTTATTCTCTGAGCTCTGCTCATTTCCCAACTGCTGCTTGTGAGAAGTGGTTTGGTGAGGAGCAAGGTTGAAGCCTCTCTTCAGTGCTGTTTCCCCAGTGCAGTCACCCGTGTAAGATAAATAGTAGCTGATCTCTTGTTAGTGAAGTGCACGCTCTCCTTCACGCCTGACTGCAATGGAAATGCAAAATCCTCTGCCATCTGCTTCCAGCAAGGAGCTGGAGGGAAGGATGGAGCCTTGGGCTCTTCCAGCCCAGGCCAAAAGCCTCAGCAGGATCCCATCTGTCCACTGTGGCAGGAGGAAGGTTCCCAGCACAAAATGAGATTTTTTGGGAAGTCCTTTTCTGCTTGTCATTAGTTCAAATGCTGCAGAGAGGAGCTTTCATTTCAAAAATGCCCACAGAGGGTTGTGTGTCCAAGAGCCCTTCAGCCTTTTGCAAACTGCAGCCACAAGGGACAAGTTGCATCTAAACAGAGCAGCCAAGCCCTGCTTCCTTCAGGAATGATCCCTTTGTAAAAATAAAGGGATGCAGCTTCCCTGGGCTGCAGCTCATTCACTGCTCCAGGTGAATTTTTCAGCTGTTCCAGCGCTGACGTGACCAATCCCCCAAACTCTGCATTTGGCCATTTGACATTTCCAGCCACAGAGTGCAATTATCACACATTGCACTGTTTATTTAAAGAGGGAAGAACAGTGTGGCAATCAGATTTTGTGCCAATTTCCAGGGGAAAGCAGTGGATGTGTGTGCAGGGAAGTGCTGGCAGCAAAAGCATCACTCTCCCACCAGCTGCAACTCCCCAGTGTCCTGCCCAGCCCTGCTCTTACTTATCCCAGGAAAACAGTGCAAACAGAGATGTTTAGTTGCATGAAAAGCAAAAGCACCAGGCAGGCAGGTCTGTGCTGAATTGCTCAGAAGAAAAAGGGTTTTCCCTGGAGCACGGGTTCCCTGGATGTAGGATTTTTGGGGTGGTACAGAGGTTTTCTTTCCATGCAGCACTGGGTACCACTATTCCAATCCTGCTGTTCTGCTTTAACCCAGCTTTTCCTCTCTTTATTTCAGCAGCCCTGTTTTTCTCCTTGTAAATGTGCCTTTTGCTTTTACATGCCATAAATATTTTTTAATTGTTTCTTATCTGTCGGGGATCTGGGTTTGTGGGAGGGAAGTGATGCTGGTGATAGGGCCTGGGCCACATGGGAGAGCTCAGCTCTGCTCCAGATTCCCTGGATAATCCTGGCTGAATGTGGCTGAGATGAATTTATCATCTGGATAAATTTATCATCTGGGGAGGGGATGAGCTGCAGCACCCCCAGCTTGTGGCCCTGGGCTTGTCTTCTGCTTCTTGTCCCTCACCTGCTCTTCAGGAGGGTTTTGGATCATGTGAGGATTGGTTTTTACCTGCTGACCCCTGGAAAAATCTGCAGATCCTGCTTAGAGCATGAAAATTTTCTTGTTCTCACTGTTTTCAGGGAAAAGCATTAAAAATAAGTGCTGGAGTGACTCTGAACCCAGACACTAACCTGTCCCTCCTCAAATCCCTTTTTTTCTTTGCAGTTGACAAAACAGGCACTGGTTGGAGACAAGTGATGCTGCAGCACAAGTAGCTGCAGAATTATAATTTTAGGGGTTTTGTGAAAATTTTCAAGGTTTGAACATTTGTTTTTATTCTGCTGGGGCACCCTGGGATCTTTTTCTCCTGTTTTTTTCAGCTTTGGCCCTACTAAATATCCACTCAGCACAATGCAAAGTTTAAAGCTGTGGCTCCCATGTGTCAGGGCAAGTGCATCACCCCCCACCAGCCAGGCAGGACAGGTCAGGGTGCTCCCAAAAAGTTCATCCCAACACTGAAAAAATTTATATCAAGGTTTTAAAGAGTCTTTAAAACAAACAAATAAAAAAGAACCCAATAAACAGCAACTATTCTCTCTTCCTTGTACAGAGCAAGGATGGGGGAAAAACAGCTTCACCAGGTAACCTGCACCCTAAAAAAAAAAAAAATCCCTCAGCAGCCTTTGGCTTTAGGCTGTCCCTCCTGGAGGAACTGCCAGCAGAGCTGTAGCAGCACAAATGCATCCACTTTTTGGAAAAGGTGCTTAAATCAAGCAGTTATTGGGCTCAGCAGAGCTCAGTCACCTTCTGCATGAACTGGCAGGGAGGATGCTGTAAAGCAAAATAATTCTGTGAGATAAAGCAGGGAAGATGAGATGAGCCAAGGGCCCTGACCTAAAATTTTATGAGAAAGTTCTTGTTTGCAAAGAGCAAGCAAGAGGGAGAGGGGAGCAGGATTCCTGCTCTTGTGTAGAGTCAGGGAAAAGATGGAAATCTCCTGGGTTGGTGCTCACTCAGCTGGAGCCTTTTCCCTTTGGGCTATAGCAGAGCTGTGTGAGCAGAGCTAATAAAAGAGGTGTTTTTAAAATAATATTGAGCATAAAGAGGCAGAGGCTGGTGCTGGGACACATGCAGAGCTGCTGCGGGGCTGAGATAAAGCAGTGACAGCAGCTGACCCCGACCTCCCTGGATTATCTGATGTTCTCAGCATTTATAAGCGAGGCAGCGGCCGTCAGACCGGCTGGCTCCGCTCGGAGCCCCGGCCCAGATGGGAGGCGAGACCTGCCCTCCCTGCAGCCCAGTCCTGGGGGCAGCCACATGAGCCCCTCCACCCCTTTTTTTCCCCCCAAAAAAAAACCCTGGACAAATTGCTGGCCAGGGCAGCGTTTCTCAGCGGGTCACTGCGGCTGGGACTGTCCTGAACACAGAAGTCACCGTCTTGCAGATGTCTGCAGGGTGGCTCTGATTGAGCTGCATCTTTTCATCAGTGCAGCAAAACTCTGGGTTAGCACCAGGCAGCATTTTTCTTTTCATTTCTAGCTCCAAAAAAAGCTTCATCTGTCACAGAGTGGAGCCACAGCGAAGTTACTGAATTGAGGATGGTGTGTGTGCCCCAGCAGTGCAGCTGCCACTGACCTCTCCTGCCTTGTTTTTTGGTGGCCCAGCAGCAGGCAGCTCCCACGCCCCTGTCTGGAACACTGAGTGTATTTATTTAAGTTCAAATCAAATGTTAAAATAATTCTGTGCAAGTGTTAAGCGAGGGTGATTGGAGTTTGCATGACTCCACATCCAAGCTATGATTTCTTTAGGGCAGAGGAGTTATTTTCATTAACTCTTCAGTGCTGGCTCTCTCTGGCAGGAGGAAAGGTTGGATTAGCTGGATGTTGATGTACAGACTTCCAGCCCTTCTGGAGCTGTTTTAAATCAAAGAGGGGTAGGTAAATGTTTGGCTGCGTTTCCTGTGCCGGCCCTGCTGTCCACAGCCTGGGAAGTAGCAGGATCCAAAGGGCAGCTGTTAAACAAAGTGAAAACAGACAAAGGGCTGGGGCTGCCCCATCTGCTGCCCAGGGCCATGCAGGGAACCCTCCCTCCCCCAGCACTGCTAGGACAGGCCTGGGGAAAACAGGGAAAGGAGCTGAGGGCTTTGGGGAGGGTGGTGTGGGCTGGGGATTGCTGACAGGGTGTGCAGTGGGGTGGGCTGGTACCCACAGGGATGTGCTCAGGTTACTATGGCAGCCACAGTGATGTAGTGATAAACAAGGTGAAGTGGTTGGGATGCTGTGGTACCCAGGGTGAAGTGGTTGGATGAAGTGATAAACAAGGTCAAATGGTTTGGATGCAGTGGTACCCAGAGTGATGCAGTAGGGATGCAGTGATGAACCCCAGTGATGTGATTTGGGATGCAGTGATTAAACCCCAGTGATGCGATTTGGGATGCAGTGATGAACCCCAGTGATGTGATTTGGGATGCAGTGATTAAACCCCAGTGATGTGATTTGGGATGTGGTGGTATGCAGAGGGATCCTCTTGGAATATTTTCCTACCACCACCCCCCTGCACTCCTAAAAGCAAACCTCTGCAGGTTAAAAGGTTTTCCCTTTCCTCTCTCCTCTTTATCCAGCCAATCCTCTGCTCAAGTCCCATACAGGTCTGTATTTACCCATCCAGATCACAGGAAAACCAGTCAGGTTTGGCTGCTCTGAGATTGTCTTGACAGGAATTACTGCAGGATGTTGCAGGGGAGGGGAGCAGGGTTATGTTGCTGAGTATTTATAGTGGCCATGAAGTTCAGGAATTTGTTCTGTCCATGATTTAAATGAGGTGTGGAGGAATTGCCTCCTGCCAACCCCTGCAGGAATGGGGGGGCACAGGCTGGGTCTGGGGGCACACACTGCATCCCCCCTGCTGCCTTTGGTGAGGAGAGGCTGATCAAATGCAATAATAAAATGCAATAGGATTCTTTGGACCTGCTGAACTATCTTTCTCTGGATTTTTTTTTTTTTTGCCTGGTCACTTTTTTTCCAGGACTTGGTAAAGCCACTTATTTCTCAGACAGGCACTCCTGAATTAACGCAGCTATTTAATAAATAGCCACAGTATCTCATGGCATCTTAGCCCAAAGATGTTTCTTCAGTTGTCCTGGGATTTTCTCCACTCCAGCCCCATTTTCCTGGGAGCTGGTGTGAAGGAACAGAGGGGATTTGTGAGAACTGAACCCTTTTTCTCAGCTTTGGCCTTTAAGATGCTGTTTGTGGCAGGGTGACCTGGGCTGTGCATGCACAGGATTTTCTCCCACGAGGAAATTTGGGTGTATTTTTCCAAAGAGACTGACTGATCAGGAGAATCAGAGAATCATCCCCAAAGTCGGTGAGATGGGGAAGCAGTGCTGGATCTGCCTGGGTTGGGATAAATCCCATTTCCGCCTCCAGGTCACGGATTAGGCGGGAGTGGCACGTGGAGACCGAGCCGGGTTTTGTGTGCGTTTCTCGCTCTTTCACAATCCCTGCGAAGCGAATTTAATGCAGTTTCAGTTTGGGCACAACAAAGCAGAGCTGCAGATCAGAAACACATGTTGTGAGTGCTGCAGGCACCGAGTGAAACCTGATCTGCAGAGGTTTCCCTTAAATCTGCACTTTCTCATTTGGCTCTCATATTAAAGCTGTATTTCAGAGCTGTCCAACCCTCTCGAAAGATGATGAATAACAATAAAAACATTCACTGGAGGACTGTCATCATTTCCAAAGGAAGTGTAATAAATACTTTACGACAGGGCTTTTTTTTTTTTTTTTTTCCTATGTACAGCCATAAACCAGTTTTAAGTTACAACTTATTAAGCCTCTAAACAATTAGAGCTTGGCTGTGGGGAGGGTGCTGGGGCTGCTCCCCAGGCTGGGGTTTGAGGGATCTGGAGGGGATAACTTGGCTTTCACGTGCCTCAGTTTCCCCTTGTGCTGGTTGAGCTGTGGCTGTTGATGCTCTCTGAGGTGTCAGGGTGTAGGTCAGGCTCTTGTGGCAGAAATTAGTGATGAACCAACATCTCCCAAGCTTGGTTCTTGTACAAAGGGAGTTGTCCTTTACCTCAAGGCTCCCTGTGTGTGTCCCACCTTATTTTGGTTAGAAAACAGACAGAAGTTTTTTGGCAGTGCTGTGTTAATGACCTTGGAGATCTTTTCCAGCCTTAACGATTCCATGTTTGGCAGCATCAATTAAGAAAATAACAATCCCAACACTGGTGGTGCTCCCAGCCATGCCCTCCATCTCCATGGGAAGTGTTGGCCCTGCAGTCAGGTCTGGTGCAAAGCCCCTTTTCCCTCTCCAACACTTCAGCAGGGGAAAATCTGACAGGAGCTGGCTGGGAATAACCCAGTCAGGAGAGCTTCACATCTCCCCTTGTGCCTTTTCCTTTGCTTTTGGTTTTACTGAAGGAGAAGGAAAATAAAAGGGAGCTTGTGGATGGTTGCTTTGCAGCATCTCTGCTCTGGCTCCAGCAGGAATCTGCTGGAAAAGTTGGGTTTGAGCCTTCCTGAGGTCAGTCCTTCCTTTGGGTGATGGCTGAGGAAGTTCTGCACAGATTGGGGTGGGCTGGGAGGTGCTTGTGATGGACAGGGTGGGATTGAGGATGGGCAAGGGTTTGGGATCAAAACTTTTAAATTCTGATCTCCCTGAGTTTGCTGGGGGTTCCCACAGTGGTTTCAGCTCTTCCCACAGAGGCTGCTGTGCACAGCTGCTGTCAGCCCAGATCCCCAGCTGCCTTTCCTGCATCCCAAATGCAGGGATGGCTGCAGTGCAGTTTGCAGCCAGCCCCAGCTGCTTTCCCCAGCGTTTGTGCAGCCCAGCCAGCGACTGCAGTGGGGAAATGTCAGAGCAAATTGGTTCCAAATGCAAAGCTGCCGAAATTGCTGCTCTGCTCCTCGTGCTGTGGTTCAGCCCCAGCCTTGGGATGTGCAGAGGGGATCCCTGGGCAGTGCTGACTGCTGGGATCCCACACCAGCAATGTGATAATTGCTCCTGTAATTTACTGATAAACTCGCTTCAGACCCCAGAAATTCATTTGTGACTCAAAGAAATGTGTTTCTAATGAATGCTTTGCCCTGCTTGCTAACAGAATTCCAGGTTTCTGACGCTGTCATTTCCAATCCCCTGTTCTTTGCTTTTCCTCCTTCCCTGCGTTTGCTGTCTGTGCAATTACATTGCTGTGAAGATGTTTGCTGGAGAGGCAGGAGCAATAAGAGCCACCCTTGAGCAGTGCCCCCCCTTCTCTGGGTGTTTATTCAGCCTTCAGGTGCTATTTCAGAGAATCCCAGACTGGTCTGGGTTGAAAAGGACCTTAAAAATCATCTTGTGCCACCCCCAGCCATGGGCAGGGACACTTTCCACTGTCCCAGGCTGCTCCAAGCCCCATCGAACCTGGCCTGGGACATTTCCAGGGATCCAGGGGCAGCCACAGCTTCTCTGGGCCCCTGTGCCAGGGCAGAATTCCACCCTGGCACACCTGGCAGGAGGTGCTGAATGTTTTCCACACAGCAGCACCAAAAGGAACCAGTGCAGCTTGAGAACCATTTGTTTGATTTTGTCCTTTAAAGCCTTTCCAGGCAGACTTTGATTTGGATTGCTACTCTCCCTTTTTTTTTTTTTTTTTTTTTTT
>VXBI01012881.1:457683-468347 GCA_013397375.1 Toxostoma redivivum
TAAATATATATTTTAAAATTTTTAAAATTTCTCAGTCCTTGACCTGAGACTGCTCCAGGTCTCTGTCACCCTGTGAGGGTCTGGTGTCACCCACAGGACCTGGCACGCTGTCCCTGCCCCCTGTCCCTGTGATGGCACCAGCAGCCCCATCCATGCTGGTGCTGCTCAGGGAATGTCAGGGAATACAGAGAAAAAACCTCATTTTCTCCTGTGAGTGACCCACAAGAGCTTTGTGTTGGTGGCTTTTCCACCCCCCTTTCAGCCAGGACATTTAACAGCCCATGATTAGAAATGTGAGTTCTCAGTGTTCCTCCCCTTCCTCTGCCCTGTTCAAACCCTTCATTTACAAAAATGGGGAGAAGTATTTTAAACATGGAGATCAAAATTACACACCGGCTTAAATGTGTCACTTTTTGGCACAGCCACCTCATTTCTCAGCCAAGACTTGCAACTGAGACTTCTGCTCCTCTATTTTATGCATTTCTTTTCTTTTTTTTTTCTTTCCACAAGCCCAAATAGCCACTTAACAAAAATAGATTTAACCCCTGAGCAGCTGCTCCATCTTCTTGCTTGGGGTTTGTGCTAATCCAGAGGATTTCCCAATACCATGGTGGTGCTCACTGAAGTTTCTCAGCTTCTCCAAATTCTCTCAGATCCCTCAGTTTGGGGTGAGAGCAGCTCCACGTGAGGTGTTCTGGCTTTTCCCAGTTGCAGATGTGGGTTTCTTAAATAGAAAGGTCTGAATCTTCAGGAAATAGAGGCTAATTTATAACCCTGCATCTCATTTCCAAGGAGCTCTGAGTTTCTCAAGTGTTGCAGCCTTGAGTGCATCGTGTAATTAAAAGGGGGATTGTGGCTGCAAATGCAAATAGCGGCTTAAAAAAACAACAAAAAAAGAGCATGAATGAGTATTTTGCACTGTGTTTGTTCAAGGTTCTTGTAACAGGAAGATCCCACCAGAGAAATGGGATTGAGATGCTGGGGTTGGAATTGGAGCAGGTTTAATATCCTGCACACAGAATCTTTTGTCTCCTGGCACATGGAGTGTGGAACACGACTGTTGTGTAGTTTAGGAGTTTTCCAGGCTTTTCTGCTGAATTTAGAACTCTCAGGTAATAAAGACACACCCACATCCGTTGGGAATTAACAAAAATGGGGAAGTGCATCCTTGGTGGAGCTGAGGCAGCAAGGGCTGGAGCAGGGTTAATGCTGAGCAGCAGAGCAGGGGGGACAGCCTGGGCTCCTGGCTTTGTCTCTGGTGGCTGCAGGGCACAGCTTGGGAATGTCACACACCTGGAACAGAGTCCTCACCCTGCAAACCAGGGAATAAATCCCCTTTCCCCATCCCCTGCTGCTCCTGCTTCCCAGAAATGACAGGTCTGGTGTGAGCCTGGATTTGCACTGACACTGTGCAGCACTGAGCAACAGATGGAACCACAAGATCAATGTATAGTCCAAATAATTAAGAATCGTGTTTTTAATTGTGCCTTTTCAACAAGCATTTCAAATGCTCCCTAAATCAGCTGCGTGGTTGTTGGTGTGGGGAACAGTTGGGACAGATTTTGGTTTGCAGCTGCAAAGAGAATGATCCAAACAAGTCCAGAGAGTGCCTTGTGCTTGGGAAAGGTTTGTGGCAGCTCCAGGGGGATCCCCATCGCTGTCTGATATCCAAGAGATGAACCTGGGAAGGAAAGTGAAGCCCAACTGGTTTTATCCTTCTGAAGGCTTTGGGCTTTTTCCTTTGAAATTCTGTGGTTTTGGAAGAATCAAGTGGTTTTAAACTCTCCCATGTGAGTTCAGCATTGTGGTATTTGGGGAAACTGAGGCACGGGGATCCCATGAGGGAGGGGAGCAGGAACACTGAGCTCTCCTTGCCTCTTTTCCCCTTTGCTCAGTAGGACTAAAACCCCTCCCAAAAGCAACGTTATCCCCCCAGAGTTCCAGCAGAGAACGAGCTGAGCAGCCTGCTGGGATGAACTGGATGTTCCTTTGCATCCAGTGTGGAAATAATCCTATTTAGTTATTCCTCCAGGGATTTACCCACAGCAACTGGCTGCAATCAAACCTGGTGAAGAGGTGGCTTGGAAGCTCTCCTGTCTCCTGTGCCCATCCCTGTGCACACAGAGGGATGCTCAGGTGGGCAAAACCCTCCTGTGTCTCTGGGATGGGGCACAGTGGGTGCAAAAGATGATTTTTTGGGGGAACACTGGGAAAATGTGCACTGCTGGCCACGGGAGTGCTCCACCTCAGCTGCCTTTGGCACGGTGCTGGGCCAGAGTGGAGCTCCTGTGAGTTAAAGGCTTTGAATTTGGGAGAATATCCCAGAATCAGGGAATGCTTTGAGGTGATGGGACCTGTCCAGGTGATCCAGCCCCACTGCAGGGCGCTGGGACACCCCAGCCTGCCACCAGCCCTGGGTGGACCTCGAGAGCAGGCAGAGATGCTCAGGAAGTGCCTTTGGAGCTGCAGGGGAGATGAAATCACACCCCCCTGTATTCCAGATTTTTGGCCATTTGGTGTAATTTCTTCTTCTACAGGGTTTCACCACCTTGGCAAGGTGATTTTGGGTTGTTCCCGTTCATTAATGCCATTTTGGGAGGTTGGTTGTTCATCCTCTGGTTGGAGCAGGAGTTAAAGCACATCCAGATATGTCCAAGAGCCAGGAGGAGCCAGGTCTGACCTCACGGGGTCCCCAAAGGGTCTCAGCCCCAGATCCCAGCCCTGCCCCTCAGCAGCAGCTCCCAGGCTTGGGGTGGGGCTGTGCCCTGGCACTGGGGGATCCAGGGGAGCATCCAGGGGAACATCCAGGGGAACATCCCATCCCAACTCCTCCATCCAGGGGAACACCCCAACTCCTCCATCCCCAGCACCTCCCAGCCCAGGGCAGTGCTCCCTCCCTGCTTTAATTTCTACAAAATGCGGCCACATCACTCAAACACCCTCTTGTTTGTGCAGGTAATGATGATCTAGGCTCATTTATGCAAGATTATCCTTTTATCACATTTCCAGACTCATTTATGAGGCTCATGTTTTCCCCCCAAGGGCATCATCAAGTGAGTTAAGTTGTACTATTTGCCTCCTGCAGTGAACTGGCAGGAGCCTACTTCATTGACTGATGAGGGCTGCTGCCTCTGCCAAATAGGGGCTGTGTGATGGATATTTTACTTGTGAATATTAGAGCTGGAAATTAGCATGTTTATTGAGGTAGAATGTGTTTGTTTACATTCTGCTACCCATGGTATTACCTTTTATGACCTGAGTTATTTAGCTGAGGAGAAGCAGAAGTGCTCCCTGTCTGGGGGAGGGGAGAGGGGGGATAAAAAAAATTAGATTAATGAGCTACTAGATATCAAATTATGCTTTAAGTGAGTGACAGAGAGGCCTCGCTGGGAGCTGCCCCATTGTTGTCACCTGGGCTGGAGAGCAGATGGATGGCAGGGAGAGACTCGGCTCAGTTTTACTGATTTTTGGAAATGGAGAAAGAGGTTTTGCAGGGAGGAAACCATCCAGGGCCTCTGGAGCAGCTGGATACCCCTTGGTGGGGATGGAAGAGCTCGGGGTCTCAATCTTCACCCTGCAGCACTTCCTTTTCCAGGCTTCTTCCCCATCCCATTGCTTTGATCCCACGGGGAGAGCCTGACCAGCACATTTCAGAGCAGAGATGCTTTCCTCAGCCAGGGAAACACAGGAGATCTAAAAGAAAGTAAGATTTGTATCAAATTTCCCTAAAATGTCATTGTTTCCCTACTTTTAGTGGCCCATTCTCTGTGTGAATTGCAGAGCTGGTGTCCCAGCCCACACCCAGGGGAAAATTGCACATTCCCAACTCTACAGAATGGAAGCTGTGAAGTGCTCACACATCGAGTGTGAGCTTGGGAATGCAGAAATATTCTCATATTCAGAAATGCCTGCCTGGGTGTGGGACTGGGCACCCTGCTCCTGGATCTGTGCAATTCCAGCCTGTCCTGAGCCTATGTCAGGATTTAATTACACTTGCAAAGGTGCCAGCCAAACTCCCTTACTTGGTGCAACCTACAGATGACACGTGGTTTATACTAAGTCAAAGAAATGCTTTCTTTTGTCTTTCAGCAAAATTTGGCTCTAATTTGTGTGGCCTCTAAAGATCCATTGTCACATGTGAGCAGAAGAGAAAGGAATTAATGTTGTGTCAGACAGAGAGCAAAGAGGAGGTGCCAGTGAGGGGCAAACTGGGAATTTCTCCAAAATCCCAGCAGCCCTTCCCTGCTCCATGGGATGGGAGCCCCACCCAGCCCCATCTCTGCTCACCTGGACATGCTGCAGGCTTTGGAGAGCTGGCAGGTGACACTGGCAGTGCCACCACTCGATGTGCCAGAGGTGGCAGCTCCCAGAGCAGGGGCAGCACCACCCCAGCAGCCTCTGCCCCCCCTCCAGGTTTTGTCCCTGCCACGTGGCTCTCTGGGGTGACATGGAGACAAACATGACTTCACTCTTACAATAACTGGCAATAAAAATTATGATTGCCAATATCTGCGAGGCACTTGTGAGTCGTAAAATGAGGGGAATTAACAGCTTGAAAAATTGTTGGGCCCTGGCAGAAAGCAGAGCTGTAAATGTTTGGGATTATTTCCCCTGTGCCATGGCTGTCAGCAGGGGATGGTGCAAGTGGGATGTGCTGTGGCTCCCACAAGGAATCATTTCCCCTCTTCCTCATGGGTGTTGGAGTTGTTGGAGTGTTTAATAGGTGGCAAATGCAGCTGTGCACAGATCTGGGGGGTGTAAATCAGCTGTCACTGCTCAGGTCCAGGAGCACCCCCAGGCCACAAAGTCATTTCTTCCCAACTTCTTTCCCAACTGCTGGGCCAAAACTTGGTTTATCCTGGGTCTGTGCCTCTTCCTGCTGTTCTAAAGAGCTCTCAGTATTCCTTTGTCCATGTTCTTCCTCTCCTCATCCTGCTCTTGGCCTTAAAACTCCCATGATGTCATAAATTCTTGGGGCTAATTGTGCGTCCTGCAGGAAATATTCAAAGGCACCACTTTGCCCAATGGGCTAAAATACATTTGCATGAAGTGTTCATTGAGCAATTATGAATAACCTACAAGTTTTAAAAACAGCCTCTTTGTGGCTAATTTGAATGTTTGCTGCAAAGTGCAGCATTTGCTGAATTAATGAGTCATTACAGATATTTCACTGAGCTCTGGTGGCACTGCCTGCTGCTGCAGGAAGGGCTTTTTATTCTTCCACTGCACCTGTACCATTCCAGCAACATGCAATGCTTAATTTCTGCAAATTACTCCTACTAGAGCAATATGAAATACAACTAACTTGGGGGAAGGAGAGGTATACTTTAATTAAATCATCTTGCAATTAGTCCTTGAGTGATGAGGTAAAGGTGGTTCATCTCTGTGCAGTGGCACCAAACCACTGAGGAGATGCACACAGAGGGAATTCCAGAATTTACAGCAGCTTCCAGTGCCTCAGGAGAGCTGGAGAGGGACTGGGGACGAGGGATGGAGGGACAGGACACGGGGAATGGCTTCAGACTAAAAGAGGCTGGGGTTAGATGGGACATTGGGAGGGAATTCCTCCTTGTGAGGGTGCTGAGGGCTGGGCTGGAATTCCCAGAGCAGCTGGGGCTGCCCCTGGATCCCTGGAAATGCCCAAGGCCAGGTTGGAGGGGCTTGGAGCACCCTGGGACAGTGGAAGGTGTCCCTACCCATGGCAGGGGTGGCACTGGATGGGCCTTAAGGTCTCTTCCAACCCAAACATTCCATGATTTTATGATTTCATAGTCAGATGAGCTGTTAAAAAATTGGGAGATTTCCTAAAAGCCTCCAAACAGCTCTTTGCTGCTGGCTTGGGACCCCCCATATTTACAGCATTCACACTGCTCCCATGAAAATTTCTATTTCCTGGAAGTGCATTGGGGCCTGATTCTATGGATTAATACAGAGAAATTAAAATCTGCCATCAGGCAGAAGTTTTGTGATGAGGAGGATGCACAATATTGAGTGGAGATACTGGATTTGGGATCTTCCCAGCTGTGGGACTCTGGCTCTGCTCCTCTTTTGCACTTTTGGGGACTTTTTCTGGTACTCAGGGAGCAGAGAGATGTCAGCCCCTCACAGCAGTGTGGTGTCCCTTTGTCCCTTCCACAGTGACACACAGAAGCCAGAGATCCACCCAAAAACCTCTCCTAGGTGGGACAGAGATTTCCTCACTCATTTCCCTCGGGATTTTCTGCTGGAGAAGGAGATGAATGGCTGAGTGCTTCCGAAGGCACAACTCCCCCGGCAGCATTTAGCAGGATGTAAAGTTTTCCTCATGATTTATTGTCCCCAGTGTTTTAGACAGACAAAATATGCTGGCAGTCTGTCCTGGCTGACACTGCAAACCTTGTCTGGAGCCCAGAGCCCTGCACAAGAGAGGAACATCTCTTGTTTGTAGACATCCCTTGGGAAGTCACAGGGAATTCCTCTGTTGGCAGATTCTGTCCCAAATTGAAGAGCAAATGTTAAACAAAGACATGTGCAGGACAAATCTGTCCTTCAGTCACTGTTGTCTAGGTATAAAAAAATAAATCTATTTTTTGAAAAGGCCCCTAAGTGCAGTTTAGCAGCAGAATTTGGGATAAAATCATCAGAGGCAAGAAAACTCAGCAGCAATTCCTCCCTTTCCTCTCAGCAACCTGAGCGTTGCAAGAAGCAGTGGGATGCAACCCAGGGATGTGGTTTCCTGCAAAATGTCATTTCTTGAAGTTTAGAAAACCATGTTTATAACAATAGAACTTCAGGTTTTGATAAGCAGCCACACAGGATGCAGACAGCACCAAGCACAAAGCCTGAAATTAGATTTTGGGCTTGTCTTAGGTTGCATAACAAGCTCAGTGTTACTTAAATGTAGGTGTTTAGTGTGTGGGTGCACGCTCCTGTGTGTGTGTGTGTGCATTAATAGCAATTTGTGATAGATGCCTCTGGGGCCCATGCATTCAATAAGGAAAAAAGGAGTTTTTATGGGAGATAACATAACTGTTTGCAATTTGGCTATTCATTGTATCTTTGGCATTTTATGTACTGCATTAGCTGAGGCAATTTCATGCATATGGATATAATGCATTAAGTAGGAGCACTTAAATATAGTGAAACTAATTTTATGATGATTAGTTGAAGGAAAACATTGCATTGGTATCATCTATACAGGAGCCAATTTGCATGAAAATGCCCAAAGTTGCTATGCCAACATTTTCTGTGTTGCCGGTCGGGGTCGTCTCTGTGTCAAGACTTTGTATTAAAAATCGGTCTCCAGTGCCCGTGTCTTTTAATTCATTGCAAGCTGTAGGCCATTTGCTCACAAAGCGCTTGCAGTAAAACAAATGAATAGCTAAAATACTCATTTGCATGATTCCCATTTGAAAACGATTCCCCTGGAATTAAGGAAGCGTGTGACTCGGTTGTGAAGATGGATGGGCAGATGAGCCGTGCAATTAATATTTTTCGGCGTTCTCTTTTAAAGCCCTCCTAAGACTCCGGAGCAGCACATGCTGCCTCCCAGACAAATTGGGTCCTGCAACAGTTCCAGGGCTGCCATGGCAGCAGCTTGTTCCCACTCTCTCCCCTTTATTGTCTCACTTACATTATGCAGTAATTAAAACTATTTACCATTCCTACTTATCTGCCATCTGCTGCCATCCAAGTTTGCTCTCCTTTATAAAGCCATCTTCGAGGAGAGGAGTCAAGGACGAGGAGGGGGAGGGAGGGATGCTCCTGCTTTTATTAATAGGTAGCAGACCAGGACGAGGTTGAGTGTTGTAAACAACTGGGTACTTCCATGGAGAGTGTCATTTTCTGGGATTTACATCTGGCCACCGTGACAGGGAAGAGTTTGTTTTTTTCTGGCACAGGGCGGAGATGAACAGGCACAGCACTGGAGTAGATTTTACACTTTGTTTTTACAGCAGGATGGTGCTGATGGTTCATTCACCCCTCAGCCAAAGCAGAGGAGTGAATGAAGGGTTTGGATTTGAATCCAGTCCTTGATCAGTGAATGGGAGCTCGGTTCCTGCTGAATCCTGCACTAATTGCAGCCAGGATTTGCAGCAGGAGCAGCATCAAGGTCAATAAACTGGAGAAACGGGATGGGAATGCCCAGAGATCTCCAGGGAAATACAGTCAGGGCTTGAAGTGTCCTTAAATCATCCCAGGGGTGGGGACAGGAGTGATGACAGCCAGGTAGGTGCAGCCTGCAGAGAGCCCAGCAGATTTAGGGAGGGCAGGAGTGCCCAGCAGGGCTCGTACCCAGCAGAATGGGCAATAAAGCAGCTCCCAGGGAGCTGCCGCTAATAAAAAGTGAAGAAGCCGGCAATTACTGCCGCCCTCGTCGCGTAACTCACGCTCCAGATTATTTACAGTGACTCTAAAATTTTAAAAATCCACTTGGCTTAATTGCATTTTTTCTGCCGTGGGGATGTCAGCGAGGGTGGGAGGCACAAAAGCCACGGAGCAGCGCCGGGTCTGGTCAGGGAACAGTTCACAAAAACAATGAACTTTGCTTTAAAAATGCTAAAAAGCAGTTTTTAGTTGTATATTCCCCTTGATTCCAGCTCTGGCAGGCTGTTACAGCTCACAAATCCAGCCATGGCACACAGGACTCTGGCTTGAGCTGGACTTTTTCTTAGAAAGCCGTGGCAGTTCCATGAGTTTTCCATCGTTCGACTGCAATTGATTTTCTCAGTGCTCTTTTTTTTTNTTTTTTTTTTTTTTTTTTTTTTTTTTTTTTTAGTATATAAACACTCAGGTCTGGATTTCAACTCTTTTTCATGGCAGTCCCTGTTTTTGCCACCATCTCCTGGTCTGAGGAAAACATCAAATGAAAGAAGGAGGAGAAAATGTTTAGTTCTTGGTTTGGGTTTTTAACCATCGGGGATGTTGGCGTGAAGCATCATCCAAGAAACTCTGGCACAAATAGTCCCAAATCCACAAAAACGTGCAGCAGGGAGAAAATGCTTCACTGGTGCTCCAAACAATGCTGGCAAACGCTACCATGCTGCCGGGGTGGCTCGTCCAGTGCTCCAGAGGTTCCCTCCTGCCACATCTGGAAGGATTTAAGGCTGAGGTGAGAACCAGCATCCAGATTTTCAGGGCTTGGTGCAGATTCCCGCAACCCGGGGCTGGATGCTCTCAGTCATTTCCCAACCATTAAATTCCTTTGTTACCGTGCAAATACTTTTCATTCCTTGCCGAGTGCAGCAGAGGGGGCATTGTTGCACCGGATTATTTACAGGCACGCGGCTGAAACCTTAAAAACGCGGGGCTCTTTCTGGTCCTTTTTTTGGTGGCCACACTGGGCTGTGCCCTTGGAACTGCAGGAGATTGGAGCATCCCAGGCACATCCCAGTTCATCCCAGCAGGATGGGACCACCCTGCTTTCCCCATTGTTCCTGAACCTCATCCAGATATGGCTGAGATCCCTAGGAGGATGGAATTTGGCCCCACAACAGTGAAATTTGTTTTTTGTTTGGTGTTGGGCTCCTCCTCACAGCCACGGTGAGGTTGAGCTGCTAAAGGTTTGAGTGAAAACCTCTGGAAATCTTAAATATTCCTTTCATCCAAAGTTGAAAAACTGGCTGAGTTTTCTTTATGCCATCCAGCATCCCCCACCCCTTTTAGTAAATGATTTTGCAACACAATCCCACAAAAAAATTACCATAGAGATTCCATTTAAGGCAAGGGGGAAAAAAATAATGTAAAAGGAAATATTTTAGGTAGGAGTTGAACAGCAAATGCTTTTTGGTCTCTGTGGGGAGTAATGATCCACAACAAGGACACAATTCTATATGCATGTAATATTATCACATGCTTCAAAAAGCTTTTAAATCACATAAATGCAGTTATGGACCATTGTACAAAATAAACATTCCACTTGTGTTTAGGCTGTTTTTAGTTCTTTGATCTAAAGTGATGCTTGCAGATTTTATTGCTTTGTAAATTAAAGCAGCTTTGATTTGATTGAACTAAATTAATAAGGCTTCTGCCTTGTTGCAAGATAACAACTACAGTATATTTTGGCTGCATGCACATAAGGAAACTGCAGTCTGTAACAATTCCACTGAAGCTTTGTGGAGGATTTCAATACCTATTTTAATTAAAACAAAAGCCACTAATGTGTTCCTTAAAGAGAAAAAACCCTTAAAAGTCCTTTTAAATCTATTTTAATATGTCTTAAGGACTAGAAGATAAATGGCAGGAGAGCTGGGCTCTGACAAGGGACTTTTTCTCTGCCTTTTGAATTTGCTTCTTGCACGTCTCAGGCTCCTTTAGGATGATAAACCATGGGATCCTGGAATGGTTTGGGTTGGGAGGGACCTTAAAGCTCATCCCATTCCATCGTTCCACTCTCCCAGCTGCTCCAAGCCCCTCCAACCTGTCCTAGGACACTCCAGCAGGGATCTGTGGTCAGGTGGGCTCTGACCATGCTGGGAAGGTCCTCAGCCCACTTTAACCAATGTGCTGTGACATTTTCCAGCTACTTTCTGCTCTCTGGGGCTTTCCAGCACAGTCACCATCTTTTAGATACCCTGAAGAGGCTCCTGTAACTCACATGAAGGTTTGGGACGTGGACATTCTTGGTTCAAACCATCTGATAATTTTAAGGAAGCTCTTTGCTGTCTGTGGGTCTCTTTGATTTC
>VXBI01012881.1:468405-542790 GCA_013397375.1 Toxostoma redivivum
CCCCCCGCCCTTGGGAAGTTTGAAACCAGAACTGCTTTTTGCTCAATTTCATTTCCCCCCCAAAAAAAGAGCCTTCAACAAAAGCTGCTCTTTGAAATCTGTAACAATAAAAAAAAAGGCAGTGCCAAAAAATGGAGCTGCCACATCCTGACCACAGGGGCACCGTGGGAGGAGTGAAGAACAATTTCCAGCAGGGAAAAACTGGGAGCAAAGGGATTGTGCAACTCCACTGGTGGGCATCCCCATGTGCCCCTGGATCCCTGGAAGTGTCCAAGGCCAGGCTGGACACTGGGGCTTGGAGCAACCTGGGATAGTGGGAAATGTCCCTTTAATATCCTTCCCAAATAAACCTTTCTGGGATTCTGGGATCCTGTGGGGTTCCCAGATACAGCTTCAGCTGGGAGGGCTCAAACCTCAGTTCTCCCTGCACATCTCCAGGCTCTGGAATGGAAACAGCCAAAGAAAAATCTCTAAGAACCCATTGCTGGTTCAACACTGCCACACAAAGCAGCCCCTGGGGTGGTGAAATCCCACAGGGGATCAAGGCACAATGTTTGCTCATTTTACCCAGAAACTCACCACCTCCTTCACCCCGTGGGTGGATCTGCCCCATACAACACTGCTGGGATGTTTCCCAGTGTTTTTCTAGCTGGGTTGGAGGGACAGATGTGCTGGCCCAACCTTTGCATGGGCAGGTGAGGCCCTGCTCAGCATCCCCTGACATTCCTCCTGTCTCTGCTGTGAGCTCAGTAGTGGGATGAAAAAAATCCCCCCAGGCTCATCTCCCCCAGCAGCAGCCCCAGCTCCCCATCCTTCCCCTCCTTACTCTTTTCATAAATAATTTTAATATAGTCCAGAGTGGCTCAAAACAGGAAACTCTGCTGTTTTAGTTTGGTCTGGAGTCAATTTTCCTAATCCCTGCGGTGGAGTTGCTAAGTTACCCTATCCCAGGGCCCTCACTGCTGTTTTCATGTGGAAAAAAAAATAATCATAAAGAAAAAATAAAAATCTGTTCTTCACTAAAGTGGCGGAGTTTGGGAAAGCTGTGGCTCGTTACTGTTCTGAAGGCACAGGGAGCTTTTGCAGAGCTGTCCTGCAGAAATCCTGTTTGAAAAATCCCTGGAAAAGCCAAGTCCTGGGCGGCTTGGGCGAGGTCAGGAGGGTCAGACACGAGATGAAATGAAAGACAAACAGTGGCCGTGGAAAGCTTTCCCTGCCATCTCCTCGGGTGTAATGAGCCCTGGCTGCACGCTTGGACGGAGGCCAAACATTCATTTACCACAAATCTTCTGTAAATGATTACATTACCTTACATTAGTTTCTCTAGTACCCCCAACTGCTCCTTCCAAAGTGAGTTAAGCAGAAGGAAAGCTGCCACTTCCCTGGGATTATTCTCCCTTGGCCATCGGGCCACGCTCCTGCCCTTGGTGTGGGACAGAGGGGGACGAATCTGCCTTCCTGTGGTGGCTTCTTGGGCATTGCTGCCCTGGGTGAGGGAACAGCAGTTCCCACTGTGGGATGGGGAGGGTGGAGAGCAGGGATGCTGCTGGATCCCCAAAACTGCAGCTGGGAACAGGAGCAGGTCATAATCTTGGAATGGTTTGGGTGGGAAGGGACCTTAAAGCTCATCTTGCTCCACCCCCTGCCAAAGGCAGGGACGCTTTCCACTATCCCAGGGTGCTGGTGTTGCTTCACACCAGGGGTGATGGGTTGTCCTTTTGCTCCTTGGCTCCTGGGGGTCTCTGGGGTTGAAGTTTGGACCTCAGCAGCACGACCTGACTCACAGTGAGGATCCCGTGGCATCCCTGACCCTGCTGCACTCCAGGCAAGGCAAAAAAAGCTCAGAGAACCCTCTGGCTTGCAAGCTCCAAGTGTGGTGACATCCTTAGATCCACAATCTGGAAGTTTTAGAGAAACAATTCCTCCTTTCTCCCACCCCACCTCCTCCTTTCCCTACAGCAAAACCACTTGGCACAGCCCCTTCCCTCTCCACACCGCCTCCCCCAGCTCCCTCCTCTGCTGGACCGGTTTGTCCAAGCTGTGTTTGCCTTCTGGGGCTCCTTTTTCCAGTCCAGCCATGTGCCTGTGAGTGATGAAAGAGCAACTGGGCCCTTCAGCCGGGTGCAAACTCACGCTCTGCTGGTGTGAACTACTTTTCCTTGATGAGATTGACAACCACACGGTGATTTCTCCCCTCTCCACTCCTCCTCACATGACAGATTCCTGTGGCTTGCAGTACAGGGCAGTTTATTTATTTTCCCCCAGCCCTACATGTGCAGCCCATGTTGCAGAGAGGCAGAGTGATTCCTATCCTGACAGTTTTCCATCTCTCCAAGGCACAGGAAATAGCATTGCTTTGCCTGCCAGGGCTGGAATTATGCTGGAGGCTGGGGCTAGGGGTGGTTTGATGCTCAAAAAACTCTTAGGAAGATGCTTAGAGATGAGCAGCAAACTAAAAATAACCCCTGGGAGTCAAATCTTTCTGAAATTAAGCCAGGGAGCACCGGAGCTGTCAGTCCCAGGTGTGCTCCCCTCCCTGTGTCCTCCCTCCCTTCTTCCAGCCTTTTCCCGAGGCCTTCTGCTAATCTGCCATTTGTTATTGATTTTATTTAAGCTGCAGCAGTTTGTTATTATTATTAATTCCAGGCACATTTTTAGCAGCATTAATAGGCTGGAAGAGAGAAGTGCTCTCATTTGCACACCCCTTCTCTCTGGAGGTGATTTAAGTCCATCCATCTCCCCAGTACAGAAAAAAAGAGATGTGAAAAGGAGATAAAGGCTGTTAATAGTGGTTTAAAGTGCTGAGTGTGAGGGGGTGAGAGGTGACACCAGGAGCTGTTTAATTATCAGCCTGTGCCATCACAGCTGATAAGGGGATCGAGCTTCTGCTGCCTTATGGGAACCCAGGAAAGTGGTGCTGATCCTGCAGCTCCTCCCCATTACACAGATGGCCCAAACAGCCAAATATTGTCTTAAAGTGTTGTCATTTGGCCACAGCTTGCTCTGGAGCTTGTCCTTGTGCTGAAATTCAGAGGTTCATCCGAGGGAGGAGTGTGGAGGGAGCGCTGCTGCTGCTGCTCCTCGTACATCCATGATCCTGCCACTGGTGTTTGCTGCTCCAACCACCAGAGGATTTTCCCAGGAAGGGAGAACGTCTTTATTAATGCGAATTTTGGAGTAAACAACTCCTGGATTATGCTTGGCAAGTGCTGCCTTGCATGGAGACACCGAGCACGCCCAGAGCTCGAGGCTGCCCTTGGAATCCTGCAGGGGAAACTTCTGGGATTTTTTGTTGGCATTGCCCCCTTCACCTCCTGGAGCAGAGGAGCCTTTTCCAGGGATGAGGGGAAGTCACTGCTGTCCATGAGAGGCCTGGTGTGGGCAGGAGCTGCTCCCAGTGCCATTGTTCCATGGATGCCTTAATTGCCATTGATGCCTTAATTGCCATGGATGCCATCATTCCATCAATAGCATCATTGCCATGGATGCTATTATTCACTCCCATTCCCATTGATGCCATCATTGCCATGGGTGCCATCACTCCATTGATGCCATCATTGCCATGGATGCCATAACTCCATTGATGCCATCATTCCATTCATGTCACCATTCCCATCGATGCCATCATTCAATCCCATTCCCACTGATGCCATCACGCCATCACCTGCAGGCACGTGGCTCCACTGTCCCTCTGGGCCTGCAGGAGATGGAAGCAATCAGAATAACAGTGGGACACGAGCTGTGTGCAGGAACAAACCCAGTTCTGAGGCATCACAAAGGGGCCCTGGCTTGATCCAAAGTTGCTGCTTCCAGGAAGTTTGCCTTTTGTTTGATCTATTTTGTGCATCCCTATTAAATAACTAATTATTTAACATCTTTTAAAGCTTTGCTATATATTACAGCAGGCAGGACACAAATGGCTGCTTTTAATAATATAAAAGCCCATTAGCTTCATTTACTGTTAATGTTAAAATAAACATGAGGCAATTTAGATATACTATTCCAATTTCACGGAAACTTTGATGTTTTTCTTCTCCACTCACATAATTAAGGGAAAAAACTACTAATGATATTAAGTTTGTACAGTGTTAATGACAGAAACAAGCTGCAGTAGAAATTGCAGCCATTAATATGGAAAAATAAAATATTTAACACGGGAGATAAATGAAAGCAATTTTAATAAAGTAAAATGAAGAAAATTAATTTTAGAAACTTTCAGCATTCTTAAAACGCTCTCGGTTTGTGACACATTATGTGTGGTTTTCTGGTCAAGGTTGTTTATGATTATTTTTAACACCCACCTGCTTTGCTTTTTTTCTCTTCCCATTGTTTCCTCTGAAGGTCGAATTCTGCCCTGATTTACACCCCATAACCTGGTAACAACTAAAGGTGGGCTCATCGTTAGGAGATGCTTTATCACAACCTTTTTTTGGGAATCAGGAGCCCTTCAGGTGTTTCAAACCCCCAAATGCCATCTGGGGATGCAGGGTGGTGCTGCCTCACCTGGATGGGGCTCATCCAGGTGGCACCAGCATAGATTTACAGCATTCCAAGGGGATGTGGGGCAGGGTTTGTGGCTCTGGCAGGGTTGGGGTGGGAACAAGGTAGTGCTGTGGGGGTTGAAGGTTGAGCCTCAGGCACAGAGAGCAGCTACAGGGCTCTGCTGCAGCAGGATCTGGGCTGAGACCACCACAAGGTGAGAATATGAGTCCTGGGGGCAACCAAAGGGATTCTGTGGTCAGGGGAGGGATAAGCTGTGGGGTGCAGCAGCCAACACCAAGCTGTGCTCCCATTGCCATGGGCTCTGCTGCCACGGAGAGCAGAGCAGTGAGGAACATCCCTCCTGCTTCCCACAGGAGAGGGCAGGGAGGGCTCAGCCCCAAGCAGAGCAGCTCTTTCTGCAGGGCTCAGTCCCCCAGGCCCCATCATCCCACTCATTTTGGAGCCCCTAAAGTGAATCCATTCCCAAGGACAGTCCATTCCCACATTTCCAAACTTTGCAGAGAAGACAATTGGCATCTACATGCATTTCAGCCTCTCTGCTGCCTCTTCCACACCATCATCTCCATCACTAACATGTGGCAGCCTTTGCCAGCAACCCATTTTTAGCAACAGCTCGGTGATTTCTTTTATTTTGATGCATTTATTTACAGGAAATGATTAATTAAAGGAATTCTTTTCAGTGCCATTAATTGTTTTGCAGACAACCCGACGAGATAATCATCACATGCTGGCAATCACTCGCCATCAATTATCCCCACGCTGCTGCTGTCAGTGGATCACAGCCCCTACCTGGTGGGAGTCACTGCTGGTGCCACCGAGACATTTTCCAGTAATGTAGGACTGGGGAGGATGGGAAACAGCTTCAGACAGGCTCTGAGATTGATAAGCAAGCCAAAGAGAAATGCATTAAACTATTTAACTGCCTGGAAATCCAGCATAATGAACATCCAAAGGTATCTTATTACTAGTTCAGTGTAGCTTGCCTTTATTTATTTGTTAGCATTTAAATTTTGTTCTAATTAGTTCTTGTGTTGGGAACTCTCTTGCTGCAGGGCTGGGTCCTGCTGAAGACCCTCAAATCTGCATCCAAGTGGGTGGGAGTGGGAGGGGAGAGGGATGAGGGATGGCAGAGCCTGGGAACAGCCAGATTGAGGATTGTGCAGCACTGACAGGGAATTTGTGGAATTTGGGTGGTCCTGGATAAGATCTCCTGGCCTGCTTCCCTGGGCCACCATTTCCCTGCCCAGGGCCCATCACCACCTGAGTCAGAGCTCATCACCACCTCCACTCCCTGTTCCCAAATCACAGAATCCTGAAATGGTTTGGGTTGGAAAGGACCTTGAAAACCATCTTGTCCCACCCCCAGCCATGGGCAGGGACACCTTCCACTATCCCAGGCTGCTCCAAGCCCCATCCAGCCTGGCCTGGGACACTTCCAGGGATCCAGGGGCAGCCACAGCTGCTCTGGGCACCCTGTGCCAGGGCCTGCCCACCCTCACAGGAAAGGATTTATTCCCAAAATCTGATCAAAACCTTTGAACCCATTGCCCCTTGTCCTGTCACTCCAGTTCCTGATGAATTTTTCCTCTCCGCCTTCAGATCCTGGAAGGAGCTGTGGGGTCTCCACAAAACTTTCCCTTCTCCAAGCTGAGCAGCCCCAGCTCTCCCAGCCTGTCTCCATAAGGAGCTGCTCCAGTGCCCTGCTCCACCTCATGGTGGATCCTCTGGAATTGCTCCAACATTTCCACGTCCATCTTTGGCTGGCAGCACCAGAAGTCAGCATTGGTTTGCTGGTGCTTTCTACCCTGCCTGTTGAATGTTTTAGGAAAAACCCCAAAACCTTCCTCCCATGACAGCCAGGGCTGTGTGTGTGTCCCCAACGAGGTGTGGTGGCCTCCTGCTCTCCCTGGGAAGAGCCAGGCACCCTGCAAGCAGAAATTTTGACCGACGTGCTCAGCAATGCCTCAGCTTCTCAAACATGCCAGAAGGACATTAAATGGAATGTATTCAGTGCTAAGAGTTATGGTATCTTTAGAATCTAAAGTGTATAATTAAATTATAACATCTGAGATTGGAATTGCTTTCTCACTTGTAGGGAGAAAAAATATAAGACATTTTAATAACATGTCATAAGTTTTACAGTTATTGGATTTTCAAATTGTTTACAAAAGCAATATTGTTCAATTGCATTGTTGTTTTGTTGGAGTTTTTTTTCCTTAAGTCTTTTGATAAAAAGAATAAACTAACAATAATGTTCCCAGGAGGTAGAACAAAATTGCATTTCACTTTTGTTATTTGTTTAATTATCCATTTAGCCAGTCAGTATATAAAACTCATTTTCAGCAGATTCCTCCTCAAAGGCTCCAGCTGTAACTGCTAAGAGCTTTCAACTTTTATTTAACATTAATAATCCAAGGAAATCCTGGTGTTCAGGTACTGCAGCACCTTGCCTGCCATTCCAGGGACATGGGAAGGAGAGAACATCAGGCTGGTAATTCCCAGTTTTTAGGATTGGACGGGAACACTGGCTCATAGTGTCCTCTTTATTTTCAATAGGGAACCACTGGGCACTCCTAAAAATCAACAGTCCCTGGTGGTTTTGCAAATCTTGGGCAGTTTGAGGGGGCTGTGACCTTTCATTCTAAGCCTGCTGGGATCCTTTTCCTGGCTGTTTCTGTCTGTAAGAGGAGACCTTGCTCCAGGAGAGGGATTCTCCGGGCCACGACCTGGCTGAGATTTGAAAGGAGACATGTGTTGGGACAGGAGCTGCTCCCATGGCAGGTTTGATTGGTTGTGTCTTGGTTTTGAGGAGATTTAATTAATTCCTTTAGTCAATAGCTTTCTGCCTCCATCCAAATGTCTGTATTTCTATAAAACCATCAGTTTCAGCAGCCTTTAAACCCATGATTTTCTTGGCAAGGAGAAGTTGGGCACAGCTGGAATCTCACCAAAGCACTCAATGGTTCATCTGTGTAGAAGCTCTGGTTGAAGTTGTTCCTGTTCATGGCAGGGGTTTGGACCAGATGACCTTGGAAGGTCCCTTCCAACCTAAACCATCCTGTGATTCTATGATGCATTTTTCTGTGATTTTATGATTCTGTGATTCTATGATACTGTGACTCATTTCTATGATTAGCAAGCACTGCACGATACTTCTGTGGGTGTTTTCTTTCTTCTTTCAGCATCTCCTTCCAGAGGCTGATTCCTGCCGTGTTTGAAGCACAAATGCTGATATTCAGGATCATCTTCCATCCTTTCCCGAAAGCAGGGAGCTTTTTTCAGGCAGCAGTAGCATCCCACCCATTCCTGGGAGCTTTGCAGGACTCCCCAGTGATAAAACCTTGGGTTTGGGGACTTATGGCCAAATAACCCCCCAGAGCAGCACCTGAGCTGGAGACCATGGGGAAAACAAAAACAAAGGGGCGTAAAATGGAGCCACATTCTTTCCCAGCCTGCATCCGTGGGATGAAACAAAAGAAGGATCTATTCCATCCCTCTGGATGAACAGCCTGCTCCTCCTGCCAGCACATATCGGCTGTTAAATGCTTACCCAGCACGGGGAGGGGGGTTATTAGGAGCAGTGAATTCCTTTGATAAGTTCTCAGGTCATAAAGATGTTTGACTCCTCATTTGCACGTTTCTCTTGGAATCGATCAAAGCGGAAAAGCTGGAGGGTAAAAATCGATAAGGGAGAACGGGTCTGCGGGAAGACTTATGGATAGAGCTGGGCAGGGGCAGGGCAATCAGTTATTGTGCTAATTGATGGCGGGATGATAATTCAGAATTGATCAGAGGCTGCCTGAGCTGATACAACTCAGTGGCCCCAGAATGCTGCTCTGGAGATCTCACAGAGGGATGCTCGGATCAGCTGCGCAGCTCCCAACCCGCTCAGCTGCAGGGGTTTAGGGACAGGGAAAAGCAGAACGAGCCTGGCTCTGGGGTAGATCCCTCAAAAAGCAGGACTGCTAATCAGTGCTCCCGGTTTTCCAGCAGGTTCCCACTGCCCACTCCACGTTGCACGGCTTGGATCCAGGGGCTGTTGCTGTATCCATGTACCACCCACCTTCTACTCCACTGAGGGTTTAGAGCAGCCTCTGCCTCCCACCAGAGCACATCAGGGATGAACAATTCACCCTCCTGACACCCTTGCGGGCTGGAATTGGCTTTGTTCAAAAGAGAGACAGGCACGGGCACAGTGAAGCACCTGAGTCTCATCCAGAGGATGGAAGAGAGCTGGTTGCTCCTGAACCTCACTGCAAGAGGGGATCAGGAGATCAGCTGTGCACCAAAGCTCTTCCCGTTTTTTGCAGAGTGTTCCCAGCACTGCTGCTGTGGGATGAGACAGGAATATTCCTGTCGCAGGCTGCCCTGGAAGGCACAGGTTTGACATTCCCAGTGAGTATTTCTGGATGAAACAGTTTGAACACCAGAGGGAAACCTACAGCCCCCTTTTTTTGGAAGGTATGCAATCGGATAAGCCAGATCTAATCCTCCTGCTTGTGCCCTCCAGGTGGGAATTCCCGTTTTCCATGCAAACCATGTTCCAATTCCCCTCCTGTGCAGTTCCTTGAAACAAACCATACTTTGGGGATAATTTCTGGAAGATCTGCCCTGAAGCTGGATGGGAGGAAGGTCAAAGCCACCTCCATTGCAAAGCTCCAGCAGTGACCCCACAACAGGAACATCAGATGACTCCCAGCACTGGGAATTCTGAAGACCAGGTAAGAAAAACACATCCAAGAGAGTTTAGACGAGGATCAGCCCTGGGGAAGTGAGGTGGCAGGTGACCAGGCAAGGTCCTTCCAGACCTGTGTCCCTTCCTTGGCCACAGGGAGCTGCCCAGAAAGGGGCTTTGCAGGTACCTTGGGCTTTTCACTGCCCTGCAGCCAAGAAAAGGAAAGGAAAACCAAATTTCCTGGTAACAGCTGTGTTTCCTTAACAAACAACTGTTCCCTTAAAACATCCAGGATGACGAGTTGACAGTAATGAAGTAACATCTGTCCAATCAGTGCACTTTTTGGCAGCTCTGGAGCCTCGGAGTGAATGTTCCCTAATGTTCACCAGACACTCGCAGCACCTGCTCTGCACCCCCAGCCTCTTAGGCTGCCTCCAAATGCAGAACAGATGTGAGGGCTGAGATAAAAAGCTTCCCTGAACAATCTATCAGTCTAATAGCATTGATCAGACAAAACTACCCTGGAACATCACTTGTTTTGCTGTGGGCACCTTCCACCTTTCCTGGGCATCAACTCTGCTGTTAACCCTTGCAGGGGTGCCAGGTTGAGGGTCTCAGGACCTGGCAGGGTCCACAGTCCTGTTACTATTACTCCTGTGGGCTATTACTATTAATAATAATAGTCCTGTTATTATATATTAACTCCTCTTAACAGTAGTCCTCTGAATAATAATAATAATAATTATTATTATTATTAATAATAATTTTGTCCCTGGAAACACATTCTTAGGCCCATGTAGTGACAGAACCAGCAGCCACTCTCCTTCCTTTGGCTTTGGCTTTGGTTTTGGCTTTGGCTTGGCAGGCCTTGCCGCGCAGCTGGGAAGGATGAGAGCGCCTGGAAAAGCGGGGAGCAGCAGATCTGCCCTTGACGTTAGGGGAGGAAAGCAGGAAAAGGAGGAGAAATCGGGAAAAGGAGGGGAACGCGGCGCTGGCAGGGCCGGGAGCGGGGCCGAGCCGAGCCCGGCTGCGCTGAGGGCCCGCGGCCACGGGAGGGCGCGCGGAGCCCGGGAAATGCCGAGAGGGAGCGGAGCGGCCGTGAGGGAACGGCCGAGAGGGGAAGGAAGGGCCGTGAGGGGAAGGAAGGGCCGAGAGGGAAAGGAGTGGCCGTGAGGGAGCGGCCGAGAGGGAAAGGAGTGGCCGTGAGGGAACGGCCGAGAGGGAAAGGAACGGCTGAGAGGGAACGGCCGAGAGGGAAAGGAACGGCTGAGAGGGAACGGCCGAGAGGGAAAGGAACGGCTGTGAGGGAACGGCCGAGAGGGAACGAACAAACGGCCGTGAGGGAAGGTCCGAGAGGGAACGGCCGTGAGGGAAAGGAGCGGCTGTGAGGGAACGGAAAGGCCGTGAGGGAGAGGCTGTGAGGGCGAGGCCGTGAAAGAACAGAGCAGCCGAGAGGGAACGGGCGTGATGGAACGGAACGGTCGTGAGGGAAGGGCCGAGAGGGAACGAACAAGCGGCCGTGAGGAAACGGCCGAGAGGGAACGAACAAATGGCTGTGAGGGAAGGTTCGAGAGGGAACAGAACGGCCGTGAGGAAATGGCCGAGAGGGAATGAACGAACGGCCATGAGGGAACAGCCATGAGGGAACGAGCGAACGGCCGTGAGGGAGCGGTGGGCGCAGGGCGGCAGTGGCTGGGCCGGGCTCGCTCCAGGCTTCCACAGAGCCCCGGAGCTTTCGGCTTTGCCCTCTCTGCTACGTTTGGAGCAGCTAAACCATCAAGGGTTACATTGGAGGAAGCCTAAAGTCCCTCCAGTGCCACCACCTGCCATGGGTTTCCACTGTGCCACATTGCTCCAACCTGCCCTTGGGCACTCCCAGGGGTCCAGGGGCAGCCACAGCTCCTCACCACACTCCCAGCCAGGAATTCCTTCCTGATATCCATCTAAATCTCCTCTTTCCCTGTGGGAAGCCATTCCCTGTGTCCTGTCCCTCCATCCCTTGTCCCAAATCCCTCTTCAGCTCTCCTGGAGCCCTTTTAGGCACTGGAAGAAGCCCTAAACATTCCATGAAAACTTCCCCATTGGCTCCTCTCTTCCTCCTCACAGTTCCTTGTACCAAACATAAGTTATTTAAACCTGGGCCACTTGTACAGATGAAATAAATTAATTGATAGGAAGCCAGAGCATTAATGAGCACATCTGCCTTTTAAAACTCATAGGAGTTCATTGATATATTCCAGCTCAGAGCACACCTGTGGACATACTGTGGTATCTTTTGAGCTGGAAGGAAATTTGATATCAAAGTTAAATATCCTGCCTAAGATCTGGGGCAGGGATTGCCCTCGCAGGCTGGCAGCAGAGCATGGCAGACCCTGCCTCTCCCACGCCTGCCATGATTCCAGCTACTCTGGGGACAAAAAACTGGATTTTTTGTCCCATTAACACAAAGCCAAGATGAATTAGCGGAGGTGGAAGGTGAAAGGCCTGTCTGCCGGCTCGCCTGGAGTCAAATAGAGGGGTCTCAGCTCATTTTGCATGAAGTGCAGCCAACTGTAGCCTCAGCATCAAGGCTCAGGGCCATTGAGTTTATGTACATTGATTTCACACCTTCACTCATTTGCCTTCCCTCTCCGCAGTCCTTTCGTGCAGACAAATTTAAGGCCCAGCAGAGAAGGAACATCCTTAGCTGGAAAAATCAACTGTGGCAAATTCGCGATAAAAGTCAATCTTCCGTGCACCTTTGTTTTACTGGGTGTTGTAAGAGATTAGACATTTATTTTATCCAGCTGGATTTTCACCCTGGGCACGCTGAGTTTTCCACAGAGTGGATCAAATGGGAGGGAGGTTGCTGTGCTTTGCTCTCCTGAAGCCCAGTCCCACCAGCTGCACTCCAGATCCCTGGAAATACAGACCCTTAGCAGAGGATGTTGGACAGGGATTCCTATATTTCTTTTTTAGACTGAAAACTGGAAAACAGTTGGAATTGGAATAATTTTTTGTGGGGGAAAATCAATTGGCTGTGCAAGCGCCTTTAGCTGAAGGAGGGGAATATTGGTCCAATGTTGCAGCAATGAGGGGAGCACCTCACCCCCCATTTCTGGTGCTGTTTCTGGAGCTGTGGCCTCTTTCCTTTCTGGTTTGTTTGATCTGGGTGTCCCTGGGGTTCTCCACAGCAAACATCAGCTTGCAGCTCCTTTACTCTTTCTTCCTGCCTTATGCTCCAAACCAAAATAAGTGATTGCCTTTAACCCAGGAAAAAAAAATCTGTATTGTTTCCTGCATCCTCTCCAGTCCCCATTCTCTTTCGCCATTTCAGCACAGTTAATCCTGTTTATAAATTTGGCAAATTTATATGTCAAGGCACCTCAGACATCAACCCTGAGCTTGTTTTATTGACAGCATGAGATTCTGGGCACATTTGCAAGAAGCATCTCTGAGCTGTGGGTCCAGAAGTGAGTATTGCTGATATGAGCTGGGCCCATCCTTAGGGAAAAGCTTGACCTATCCCAATTCTGCAAGTGAGCCACAGGCCACTCCTTGGCTTTTTTGATCCCACTGAAGGAGTGCAGCCCCAGCTGTGAGCTGGATGAGGCATCTCCTTCCAGGCTTTGTTTGGATGAAGCAGCACTGCTCCCAGCTGCAGTGTTTGATCTTTTCCAGGACTGAGGAGATAAGAGCAGGATCCTCAGGGAGCTGGGAAATCCTCCCTGCTCTGCAGAGTGAGGTGAACACTGTGCAGGGACCCTCAAGGGAGGGGTTGCTTTTCTTACAGTCCCATAAATCACAACTCCAAGGCTGCTCTGTCAGAAGGGAAAAGCAGGGAAGGGTCAGAGGAGAAGTTTTTAATCCTGGCTCACCTGGAGAGCTGGGAGTGTGCCCTGGAGTGTCAGAGTTGGGGCTGTGTGTGCCAGTGTGGGAGCTGGGCTGCTCTGCCCCGTTCCTTCATTTGTAATTGGCAATTAAGAGCAGAGCAGGTCAAGGAAAATATCTATAAAGTCATCACACCTTCCCCTGGAATAAATCTTCTTCCTTTCTAAGTAGAAATGGAGAAGAAAGAGGAGGAAGAGGTGACTTAGGGGAGGAAGGATATCCTGGAGTAAGGAATGCCCAGGTTGGCACCACTGTGAGCCCCACAGAGAATTGTGGTGGAGCATCCCTCTCATTCACAACCATCAGCATTGGGAAAAACAGTGACCAGAACTCCTCCAGACATCATGGCCTTTGCTATATGTATCCCACAAAAATGTGCTTTTATCATGGAATAACGGGGGAGCAAGTCTGTGGTTTTATCCCTGGCGTCTGCACAAGGGATAAAAACCCCCTTATCTCTCATACCCATAAATGGCTGCTTTTCTTGGGGCTTTGGGAGCAGGGTGACCTGGTTAGGGGTGATTCATGCAGCCAGGGCAGCAGGAATTCCTCCTGAAAGGTGTCCTTCCCTCAATCTGCTTTTTGCTGTGTGAGTAACAGGGAACCTCAGCTCTCTGTTATTAATATGCCATCAGACCATATGCTCTCAGCCTCAGCCCATATGTATTTTTGAAAAGAACCACCTGTGAGTAATTCTGCCTCCTCAGAGGAGTGAGTAAAATCTGCTTCAGTGTGTGTGTGCTGTGCAGAGAAGGAGGACATCATGGTTTTGGGGAATTTGTGGGAATTTCTCTGCCTTTGGGCCCTCCCTGCTGCGGCTGGGGTTACCTGGTTCATGTGCCATCAGCTGTGCCACCTCAGCCCTGCACAAAGCAGCCCTGAAGAAGAGGCTGTTGTTGTTTTTCGGGGAATGGAGGGTTCTGCAGTCTCAGGTTATTTGAACAGCTGCCCCGCTGGGATTTCAGCGCTGCCGGTGACTCACCTCCGCTGCCAAGGACAAAGCACAGAGCCAGCGGGGATGCCAGGGGTGAGAGCCTGCCCTGCTCAGGGGTTACCCAGACAGGCAGAGCTGTGTGCCTGACCCTGGCCACAGGCTCCTTTTTATTTACCTCTGTTTTTAAAGGATTTCGGATGCACCGAGGCCCTTTGCAGAACTCTCACCCACTGCAGCCCTAAAGGATATCCCAAAGAAAGCTGTGACTCTCCTGTTTTCTGAGGGTTAAATCCCAGCCTGAGCTGCTAGTGATGGACAGACCCATTCAGAGGGGCAGCTGCCCTTTGGAAAGAAACTTCACCTTTTTGGTTTCAGGGAAGTCAAGGCGTTACAGCCACAGCGACCACGGGCCAGTGAAAGTCTGGAAGTAGCTATTGTTTGCAGATGCAAGAGAAAATGTTTGCTAAGCATGTAATGAATCAGTATTTTAAGGGATTGAAACCACATGCCTGTGTGGCTGATGTGTGGATTTCTTCACGGTAAAATGTTAATGAAAAACTTTTGGGCAAACCAGTTCCAGTAAGCCATATAGCCTGAGCCTGTGTGGTGCTGGGAATGCAGGGGAGGGGGCAGATTTAAAAACAAAAATGCTGTGAATACAACAGAGGAGTTGTTTCCCATTCCTTTCATGCCCTGCCTGTGCTCTCCTCATTCCCCTGGCACACACGTGGCAAAGCCCAGGATAATTCCTGTCCCTTGCAGGGCACTGCAAGAGGGAAGTGTGTGCATGTGGAAACCCGGCACCTTGGATCGCTCCCCTCCGTCTGAGCAGCCTGGCTGGAACTCACAGAGGCTTTTCTCCCTAGCAGACGGAAAATATTCCTCAGTGGAGCCCTAGCATTTGACTGACACAACAATAATATTCCCTCTAAGTGTGTGTGGCAGCCAGGTGAGAGAGGCTTTGCTGGCACCGCCGGGGATGCGCTGACGCCAGCTCCTGGCCCCAGCTGGAGGCTTCGAAGCACACGATGTTTTCCAAGTGGGATTGCACCTGAAGATTTGCACCTTTTCCAGCCTGGAAGGAGCAGCCAGAATGACATTGCCTTGCTGAGGCTGTGCTGCAGCCAGTGCCCAGGTATTTTCCACCACAATGTGGTTTTGAGGGGTTAAAACTGCCAGGAGTTACACCCCAGCTTTTATCAGGGCTGAAAATTTGGGTTTAGGAGGAAAACCAAGCTTTTGGGCAAGTTGTTGGATTTGGATGCTCACTGCATCTGGTCAGAGAAGCCATTTAGAAACATCAGCACCCCCAGATGCTCCTCTGCTCCCAGCACACAGCCCCAGTTCAAAGGGACATGGTGCTGGGAATGTCACTGGTTCTGTAGGGACAGCAGCATCACCAGTAGGCACCAAGCTCCCAGCCACCCACCAAATGCCAGTTTGGGCAGGAATAAGGCAAATTGCTGCTTCCCTGTGTCATCAGGTCACTCAGCAAAATCATAGGATGGTTAGTTTTGAAAAAGACCCACAAGATCACAAAGTCCCACCAAGTCCTTCAGAGTATGTTTAACACTAAGTCTACTCAAGATTCAGTTAAGCACAATTGTTTATTTTAGTGCCTTAATGTGGCTCAGGCACCAGATACAGTTGCTGTATGTGCCATTCCCTTTTAGCCTGCTTTCCTCTCTATCATTTGGGCAGCAAATGCTTGCTCAACCCCATTCTGCTCCAGCTGTAAAGTTTCACTCCTGCTCTTAAAAGAAATTAAGAAGTTGTATGTTGTGCAAACAGTGTGCCATGTGTGGGGTGAGAGTTTCATTCATTCGTTTAGAAGAAAGAAAGGGAAAAGTAAAAGAGCCCTGTGCAACTAAGAAAACAGAAATTGGGAAATAAAATTTGAGTGAAGATCATTTCAGGCCCACTGGGGTTATGCATCATGTGGCAGGGTCTGGAAGGGAAATGGGTTTATCAGATCCTTTGCCTTTTGTACAGATAAAGGAAATACTTCCTTACAGAGGAACACCATAAAGTCTGGCACCAAAAGGCTGTCTTGGCTTGGTGGCAAGAGTACAGTGTGGGGGTTTGGTCCATAAATGTGATGAAAATCCATATTCCCAAGCAGAGAAGCTGTGCAAGACAAAGTTTCCAGAGCAGACCTGACCTTTGTTTATGAATCATTTAAATCATACATTTAATGTAATGCAGAAGGATTAACCCACTACAGATTTTTGAAAGGAAGCTTTAGAAAGATCACTTTCATACAATGTGGGGCTTTTTAGAGCAATGCCTCGATTTAATCTATGTGGAAGCTATTGTTTAAGCTGTTAAATTCCATAGGATTTCTCATGGGATTGAGGATGAGTGAGAGGTAGGCAGACAGCTGATGACCAACACTGACTATTCCAGCTGCTGTTTTCTCTTCAAGGCCTCTCTTTATTGGGAGCAAGGAACAGAGATACTTCCAGGTCCCCTTTCCTGGTGATCTCATGTCTCCACCAGGGAGACCTTAATTACAAATCCTAGGCACAGCAAGGGAGGTGCATCCCCCCATCCCTGCAGCCCCCCTGCAGCAGGGGCTCTGCTCTGCTCCCTCTCTGCTCCCTGCCCAGCCTGTTTACAGCAACCTCCCAGCACCAGCGGTCAGAGCAAAGGGAGGAGCGGGGTTTTGGCTTTAGGGCTCAGCACCAAAAATAAAACTCCCTGCTGAAAGCCAGGCAGAGCTGGGAACCTTGAGAAAGGCTCCCGCCCAAGCAGCCAGACGGGCTTCCTCGGGTGGAAAATTAGAGATGGGCACTGAGCAGGCGTGGGCGGAGGGGCGCTCGTGGAGGACTCACAGAAACCGAGGCTGCCCTGACACAGACACGTCTGGGGCTCCTGGAAGCACAGCCCTACACTGCTGTAAGCACCAGCAGGGCCCGGGGGCTGCCCAAGCCCAGGCAGCCCGGGAGGGAGCCCTGGAGGCAGCAAGGAGAGCCACAGGGGTGCTTATGGAGCTGTGTGCTGCTGGCTGCACCAAATGTCTGAGGGTAGGAGGCCCTGGCACTGGTGCCCAGAGAAGCTGTGGCTACCCCTGGATCCCTGGCAGTGTCCCAGGCCAGGCTGGACAGGGCTTGGAGCAGCCTGGGACAGTAGAAGGTGTGGAAAAGGATGAGCTTTAAGGTCCTTCCAACCCAAACCATTCTGGGATTGATCTCCCACAGCCTCAGGCAGTGCTGTGTGTAGCCCACCTAGGGTCAGCCTCTTTCCTTCAAATACCCTACTGATGTTGACCCATATTGTTTTGATTTTGGCACCTGGCCTTTGCCACCTCTGCTTGGAAATGGTGCTCCAAGACCATTTTGTGCCAGCAGCTTTCCAGGTGACACCAAGTGTGTGTCTCTGCTCAGATGTGTCCCCAGGATTCTGCCCCTTCATCTATCTCTTCTGATGGCCCAAGAAACACACACAGCTTTTGAAAGCCCACAGAGTGACTCTCCAAATTCATATTTGCAGAAAGACATTAATGTTTGCCTGTGGTGTCAGAACAAGATAAGTGTCTGTGCAATTAAGAAACAGCTGCTGCTGGCAGCTTGCCCCAACCAGTCTCAACAAGGAGCAAGACAGGTAGCTTGGTTTTATCAGACTCTGGGATCCTTTTCCAACCACCCTGGTGTGTTCCCAGTAAGACAATAAACCAGCATTTCTATTAGCCTGTAGGAATGGCTCCTTGGTTTGGGGCCAAAACACAAGATTGAGTTGTTCTGAGACAGAATGCACTGTGGTGAGGACAGCGTGTTTCCCCAAACAACACCTGGCAGCAGGGATTCCAAACAATGCTGAAATCAGGCCAATCTAAAGATTTGCTGGAGCTGATAGTGATGCGAAACGAGGACAGGTGTGGCCATATTTCCAAAATTGCCCATGGCCAGAGTTTCAGGGACTTGGCAGCACTTGGCTGGGACAGATTTTCTAAGGAGGACAGCACCCAAGATGTGGAGCCAGCATGAAAACCTGTCCCAGAATATCCAGCTGAGAAATACATACCTTGAGGCTGGCACAAATGTTTCCCCACTGCAGCAGGAGCAAGAAGACCTCAGACCCTTCTCCAGCCCCTGGACACAGCCTGGCAGTGCTAACAACCTCTCTACTCCCAGCCAGAGGTGAGTGAGGAGTCTCTTTGAGTCTCCTTGACTCAGCTTGTGATTTGACAGCAATTTCTGACATTTCTTGAAAAATATCTGTGCAATTCTTTTTTTTTTTTCCTCTCCTTACCTTTTCTCTTTTCTTTCACTCTTGATTTTTTCTGTAGTTGGCTTTAATTTCCAAAGGGTTATTGTGTTGTGGTGTGGAGCATTCCCAGATGATGCTGGGAGTTGAAGAGACACCTCTGTGTGTCCTGCTGTCCCTACCCAGGGCTCGGGCAGGGTGGCAGCTCCTCTGAGCCAGAGCAGGATGCCCTGAATGAAGAGATGCCTCCAAACCACCTCTGTCCAGCCTTGGGAGAGGTGGGAGTTGGATCCCAGCTCTTGCCATGGTTCATATTGGACTCAACCAAACCCAGACACGCATAAATTCTGGGAAAGTCTGGTTCTGAACTCTGTGGCTTGGACTCTTCTTTAATTACAGGTCACTACTAAAGCTGGTTGGAAAATGTTAAATATATTCTCTGCAGGAATGGTTCTGCCGTTAAAATTTTTTCACACATTTTTGTTCCTTGATTCTTGTAACTTTTTATTGAGGGCTCACATACATTGAGCTGTCAGTTTTTCCACTGAGCTTCCGTTTTTCCAACAAAGGAACAGATTAAGTGACAGAAAATCAAAACCCTCCTCGTGTGCATTTTTGTCCGAAAACTTGGAAAATTCCAACCAAAACAAAGAAGAACATTAGCCAAGAGCCATTTTTGTCAATGGAGTGCTCTGTGAGAAGCCAAATTGAAACCAGCCCTGGACACAAAGCTGAACTGGCTGCATCCACAAAAGGCTGTGGGAAGGAGTCACCCCAGCACTTACTGCTCCCAAATCCTGTGCCCAGCGTGTTGTCCTTGCTGAGAAACCCCACTGTGCAGCTGGAGGGGCTGCAGGAATCCCAGAAGGGATTTAACCCTGTGGATGTGGCACTTGGGGACGTGGCTCAGTGTCCCTTGACAGTGTGGGGGGAACAGTTGGACTCGATGGGCTTAGAGGGCTTTTCCAAGCTCAGTGATTCCATGACTCTCTTGTGTTTCCTGCCAGCTCCTGCCAGCCTGTGCCCCTGGCTGGTATCTCCACTTCTTCCCTGTCCTTAGGGCTGGAGAAAGTGCAAGTGGTGCCGTGGCCAGGACAATGATCCAAAGGGATGGATGTTCCCGGGAAGTGAAGGGTGTGGAAGGAGGATTTCTGCAGCGCGTCAGTGGAAAAAAAAAAATTAAAAAAAGAAAGCCAAGTGTCTTAAGCAATGGTGCTTCCTGCAGAGCCAAACAACAGTGAGGACAACCACCTTTGGGAATTGGTGATGTAGAAGAGCTCTTCTACCCGGGGAGGAAGCGAGGAAGTGGGAGGAAGCAAGTCAGCAAGACAGGCCAATGCTGCAGAGCTGCCTGGCCCATTGAAGTCTGCATTTTATTATTAGAATCCTTATTATTTGTATTGTGGCAGCATCAAGTGGCCCCAACTGGAAGAGAGGCTCATTGTACAAGGCACTAAACAAACATGGAATAACAGGCACTCCCTTCCCCCTGGGATTTGCTGGCAGAGAAGACACACAGAGGACCACAGTGGACAGGAAATTGTCATTTAAGGGCATTTATTGTAACTGCTAAGGACAGTCTCCCACCACCCTTATTCCCATGGAGGGCCTGATCCAAAACCTGGTGGAGTCAGTGGAAGTGTGGACACAACTCAAACCAGCATTTATTTGTGCTCCCTTCCTGCCTGTCTGTCCCCACAGCTCCTTGATATGCAACAGTTCTGGTTTCCAGTCAGCCCTGGCTGGATACAGATGCAGCCTTGAGACAGGAGAGACATGTTCACACTCCTCCTGGAGCTGGCAAATCTAATTTTAGGTTTGTCAGCCTTGGTTAAGTCCTTTTAAATACTGACCCAGGAGGGAAAAGCCAACTGTGCAGCTGTGCAGAGGCCGTGCACAAGGACCATGAGTCTCTGATTTCCCTGGCCTTCAGCTTTATGAACTGGGGATTACTGCAGCAGCCTTGGAAGGGAAACTTGAGATACATCCAAGGTTGACAGATCTCCCTGGATTAAGGTCACTTGCTTTAAAAATCAATTTTTTTCCACATATGTAAGTGGCTGGGACTCACTGTGTGCACCTCCAAGGAAAGTGGGGCAGGAAAGCATATTCTCCAGGGACTCCAATCCTCAAAGACAGGCCTTGTGCTGCCACATGTGTGATAAATAATAGTTCCAATTTACTCCATTTTTCATGCTTTTATTTTAGTCAGAAGTCCAGGCCTGGCAGATGATGAGCACTTTGAAATCCATTTGAAACAATGGGAGCTGCAGAGGGAACAGCTCCACAGTTGCAGTGGATGGTGCTTAAGGCAGGCATCATTCTCTGCTCCCAAAATCTTACAGTGGGTCACAGCAGCAGATCCCTTGCCTGCTCTTGGACTCACACAGATGATTGGATATTCCCAATGCTCCTGCTCAGCCTGACAAAGTCTCTGCAGAACCCAGGTGAAAAAATTAAAATCTAATGCTCCAACCCTGCTCCCTGTGCAATGAGTGGGAGTTTTGCCATTTGCCACAGGCAGGATCAAGGCTGTTGTTGATGGAGGTGGAACAGAGCTACTCAAATCTCCAGGAGAAGAATGAAATGTGCTGTATGAACTCCAACCTGTGTCACTGCTGAGCAAGGGGCCTTCAGTCTCATCCATGTGTGGAACATGTCCAGGGGTCCACTGCCCACTGGTGTCCCCAGAGGGGTGACACAAGAGCAGCAAACACAGCAGCTTGCGCCCAGGTTCGTGGCAGCTCTGAGAACAGGAAACTCCCTAGACAATTGTTCAGAGAGGTGTAGGCAGGCCACCATTTGTAGGCAGAGACTGAAAAGCAAGAAATCTTTTCCAGCCCAAAGTGACCCCAACTCTTTTTGTTGTGTGCAAGGTGTCTTACCTTGTCTCTGATCTCGACAATGCTTTTTTTTTTCAGAGAAATACTTATTTTGGCACTTAAGCATCAAAATCAAGCACTCAGCAGTCAAGTTCTCAAAAGTGGAAGTGCCACTGAGAAGGGAGGATGCTCCCTGAGTCTGAAGGTTCCTGTGCCCCTGTGTTCTGGTGTTATTCTTACTCTGGCTCTGCAGAATTTTACTCGTGGAGCTCCTGTCTCTTCCCATGTACCAACTTGCTCAGTGAACCATTATTCACCCTCTTGCTCTTCCTGGTTGTGCAATGTGAGCCCCTGTGCCTCACTTAGTGCTCACTATTCAAATCCTGCTCTGAGCACAGAATTATTCATTTCCTTGGGAGCACTCTTCGGGCACTGATGACAGACAGTAGCAAATTTTATTCTTCACAATCCCCTGTGAGGTGTGGGGGTGGCATTTGCTTGGGTTCTAGAAGACATTTGAGGCAGAGAGAAATCATGTTTAAGGGTATTCAGCAGCTCTGGGTTTGGATGTGTGAGCAATCATTGTCCTTTGCAGTGCTGCAGCTTCTTAAATCCCCACTGTCTTCAGATCCTCTCAGGAACTTGCAGAATGCAGAATACATATTTAATGATGATCTAGGAATCTTTCATCCATGTGACTTGCCTAATTCTGCTCAAAAATTCTGTGGCAGAGATAAGGATTTTACAGACATTTTTTCTAGGTTGGTTTTCAGCTCCATTAACTGCTTCTCTTTCTGATTTCCTCCTTAATTCACTACATGCTTCCCATCTCCTGCAGCAAATGGAGTGGGAGCTATCAGGTTATAGCTTCCATCACCTTTATTCACCCCTTAATAAGGTCTTGCCTGCATGCTGATAGAAAGTGAGGAGAAGACAAGGACATGGCAATAAAATTTGTGATAAATGTTTTAGTAGGGCCACAGTAAATTGACAGACAGGTCATCAGGTCTGTGTCTTCTCTGGTTCCTTCCAGAATTGTTTCACTTGAATTAATCTAAATCAAAAGAGTAAATAAACCCTCAAGGCAAACCAGACTATGGCAGGCCTTTGACATGAAATTTTCAGCTCAAGTGATGAAAGTTTGGCAAAGATTTCAGCAAGGCTTGGCATCAGGGCAGAGCTGCAGCACCAACTCAGAGAGCCACGTTTGACTGCTGGAGTGACCTCATAGCGTTTTGCAACCAAAGAAAGTGAGATGAGACAGTGATATTAAAGGTATTAAATCATTAAAGATTGCAGAGGTGGTAATCTTTAGTTCAAAGGCTGGTGGAGATGCTGGAGATAGGGCTGAGCACTGCATCCATCAGCTGGGACACAGCCTGGGGCTCTTGGCCTCTGCAGCACTGAGATTCCCCAAGAGAAAGCTGGGCTGAGGCTCTGCAGCTCTCTCCTTTCATTTCTTATGATGGATTTCTGGGTGTGGAAGTAGTTTATAACTAAAATGGAATCCCTCCCATGTAGCTTTTAAAAATAAACAGGCCTTAAAGGGAAAGCTCTGCTTTGGCAGAAGTGGGGCTGGCTTGAGTCAGGGACCCTGTTTTGATCACTGAAGTGAGGGGTAGGGAAAAAAACTTGGAAAAAGCTCTGCCTTGAAAAAGAGAGTGCGGGAAGAGGGTGTGTTGAACATGGGGGATGGAGTCAGGGCAAGGGGAGCATTCCAGTAAAGTAGGAAATGCTCAAGAGATGCTGGTGAGGTACCTTGGCTGTGTGCACCTGCATAAACCAGGGAAAAGCTGGGACACAAAACTGGGATGTGATCAGTGGACAAAGGTTCTCCAGCTTCAGGATTTATCAATGGCTCTCTTGCTAGTGAAAAGTACTAATCACAGATATCCTTTATCCTGCAGATCCCCAAAAATGGAATTACCCCTTCAAGGCTCTTCTGTGCTCCCCTCTGGATGGGAAAATTCTGCTTGGTTCAGCTTTGCATCAGCACAACTCTTCCCCCAGCACATCCTTTGGGACAGGCAGGATTAATATCCAACAGTTCCTTTTAATTGCTGGGCAATAGGGAAATTTTCAGCACTGGATATATATTGCTGTTAAACTTTTCCTCTAAAAAGTCTCCTATTTAGAGAACAAAGTAACAGCCATCCCTTCATCTAATATATTTAAACATCACGATAAAAGTCCTCTCTGGGGAATTTGACAACACACTATTCTATCAACGTTATAATGGATGGTTTTCTTCTTTTAAATGCCTCGCCATTAAAGTTTAACGAGCAATACTTACTTTCATTCTAAACTTATTTTTCTCCTTGACAGATTGGATACTTAGTTTGGATTTGTTAACATTGCTGGTCATAAAAATGTCTGCTTCAAAGAAACTGATAGATATTGTCCTTAGGAATTTGGGCTTTGATGCCTTATTTGATTTCCATGGCAAAGTAAGTTCATACTTTCTTTTCTGGAAGAAATTAAGTACTGTACAGAGCAAGCTGAGAACCTCATGCCCCTTTTTATTTGCCTGAAATTTCAGTTTATATCAAACACAATAGGTTGTGTAGCTCAGTCCTGACTCAGGACTGGACTTTTTAACAATGAGGGGGCATTTGTGGATGTAGCTTTGGCTTTCTCTCTTCTAATCCTTTAAGGATATGTACCAAGAGTAACCAGAAATGAAATTGCAACGAAGGCTCACATCTTTACATCAGGGTTATTTTTGGCATCACACATCTTAACCAACAGTTTGGTCAATCTCCTTCATAGTGTTTCCAGTCCTGATGGTTTTACTTTCAATCTCACAATATTAGTATTTATTTTGCAGTTCCTTCCAAAGATTCCTGCCGTAGATTTGCAAAGGGAATGCTCACCTTCTGAATTCTCATGCTTCACATTTATTTTGAACCTTAAATGAAAGAAGCTGCAAAGAAGGAGGGATGAGCCTGACATGATTTTTCTTACATTAGATTCGTCCTTCCTCTGACATGTTCACTCTCTTAGTAGAGTCTCTGTGATCTTGACAAGCCTTGTGCTTCAGGGACAAACATGGGAGGAAAATCTCCTTGACCCCCTTAGTGCCTGATGCCTGAGAGTGTTGTTAAGAGTTACAGCAGAGAAACAAAGCCAGTGATTCAAAGACTCAAAGAAATATTCACAGGGGGGCAAAAATGCTGAGCAAGGACATTCAGAATTTCTTTATCATTTCCTTCCAACAGCTGCTGTCGTTACCCTCTGCTCCAGAGCTGAGCTGCAGCACCTACTGAGGAGCCTTTTCCTAGCTCAGACAAGGGCAACAGGCAACACTTGGGATTTGAGCACACTGGCAAGGAAAAAAGCAGCCCACAAATAGCCGGTAGAAAGCCCTACAACATCGCAGCAAACATTTCCTAATTTACTGCAATGCCAGAAGATGAGTCACCCCAGTGTTCCTGTTGCATAATCTTCCCCACAGCTCAGGAGAGTGAAACCAGAGAAGCAAAGGTCTCGCTGGGCTTTCAGTGACATTTATGTTTAGACTGAACTTTCAGTTAGGAAAGTGTGAGTTTTTCTCTGATGACAAAGGAGGGGGAACCGATAGAGTAAGGTGTTCTTTCGGAAATGATAAACTCCTGAGTGTACAGATCATCATCTCCCTAAGCCCCCAGCCAGACCACGGGCTCCTCTGCCCTTCCTGACTTCCAGACAGGTCTCCCCATGACACTGTGACCGGTTCAGCCTTGTCTGGTCCCTGGTGAGCACAGCTGGGCTCTGAGAGCTGTAAAACCCCTCCAGACAAAGCATGGCCATCCCTCAAGGCTTGTTTAGCACAGAGAGGGATCCTGGGGCTCCCCAGACCTTTTGGACCTTCCTGACTTCCAGAGAGGTCTCCCCATGACATTGTGACCTGTTCATCCTTGTCTGGTCCCTGGGGAGCACAGCTGGGCTCTGAGAGCTGTAAAACCCCTCCAGACAAAGCATGGCCATCCCTCAAGGCTTGTTTAGCACAGGGAAGGATCTGGGTCCTCCCCAGACCCTTTCAGTGGCAGCAGGAGGCCTGGAAACTCCTGACACGTGTTTGCTCTGCCTCAGCATCATGCCCATGGTAGATCCAGTCCTTCCCAAAGCAGCAGGATCTCCCAGGCATGCAGGGAGCCCCGGGGAAATTCCACCTGGGAGAAGGGAGTCAGACAGGAGCAGGCAGCAAGGGTCACTCCTTCAGAGCCCCTGAGAGGTGTTACTTGTGTACAACTGTGTATTTTAGGGTCTAATCTACTTTTTATTCCTTAAAATCAAGTTAAGTGAATTAGGGAATGCTGCACATCTTCAAAGGAATGTCAGACTGAGGGCTGCATTCCTGCTGGGCTGTGTTATCCTGGGTTAGTGCCTGGTGCCAGGCATTTTTCTGTGCTGATTTGGTAGATGTTGTTTCGGAGAGCTGGTGTGAGCAGCGCAGGAGTCCTCCACACCTCAGCAACTTTCTGCTCTCTGTTCCACCAGAGTGAACCAGGTTAGTTCCTCCTTCTGGGCACCATTACTACAGGCAATGTAATTTCTTCCCCTCTCTGATGAGAGTAGAAAAATTTCCTTTATTCAGACAAAAAAAAAAAAAGGCGCCAAGTATTTTGAGGGTAGTTTTGTTTTTCTCAGCATTTCTGTGGGATTTCCAGTGCCATTTCATGTCCCCCTCCCTCCAGCTGATGACCTAAATGAGCTGCCAATAGCCAAAAATATTTGTTGAGTATTTGTGTGGAAGAAATGCCCTTTTGGGAAGGGTTGGGAGCTCTTGAGCACAGCCTGGGCTCTGCAGGTGCTGGCCCTGATTCAGGCAGAGCCAGCTCTTCCCTGCAGCAGGGAATTTCTCCCGCTGGCTCCTGCCCTGTGCTCTGCCCTGAACCAGGTCTGGATGCTCTATCTGCATCCAAGCATGGATCAAATGGATCAAACAATCCACGGGCTCAGCCTCGAGGAGGAGAGCAGGAGATCCCCAGGTGATCAACATCTGCTGGAGAGAGCCACAGGTAATCCCGAAACTAAAGAGGCTTTAGGGTTTGAAAACAAGTTCAGTCCCACGGGGAGCACTGAAAGCCTGGGGTTAGGCTCGGTGAAGTGAAGGTTCCTGGCGTTTTTCAGAGGAGACCACAAAGCCAAGAGGCAGCTGCCTGTGGGTGAGAGAGGCTGCCTGAGTCACCAGCGTGCCACCATGGCATGGGAGTGAGGAGGGAAGCTTCATCCCTCCGAGCCAGGAGTAGGAGCACATGCCAGAAAGGGGAACAAAAACTCATCAACTCAACCACAGCTGTGGTAGAGAAAGGAAGATGGGGTTTCACAGCCTCTCTGCTCTCACATGAGGGCTGCACAGCACAGGGAAGGAGGGCTGACCCCACACTGCTCCCAGCCTGGCATCATTTCCCAGGGCTGGGGCACAGCCTTGCACCCTTCCCCCATGGAGCTGAATGCTTGTGGTATTTGGATAAGGATGGGGATAGAGGGCTCTGCCAGCAGGCAAAGGCATCGAGGCATGGCAGCCTCCATGTCCCTAAAGCCATTACATTAAATAGAAAGTCATCCATGAGCAGAAAAAGAACAAACTGAGTGAATTGTGGAGATACAGCCTGAACAGAGAGGGACAAAGGGCCTGTGGTGGTGAGTATGATGCTGAGATCACTCTGATCTGCTCTGTCAGCCACATGATACAGCAAAAGGGAAATCATGAATGTCCATGGATTTAGGATGTACCTGAGAGGCCTTAATTCCTACCATAAATGATTCCTGTCATGCTCTTTGCACTGCAGGTTTCATCTAAGGAGTGCAGTTCCCCATAAGCAGGATTGTGGCACAGCTCACTCAGAGGTACACAGTGGTTTGGAAATGATGGGGATACCCACCCAGAAGAAAACTTTATCAATCATAAATATTCTGCATGAAAATACTTGTGGGATTTTGGGAGAGTAGGAGGGAAATGTCTTCAGAGTTGTTGAAGGATTGATCATTTTCAGTGCTAAGCTTGAAGCAGGTGTTTGTGGCCAAGTTATTAAATGGTTTCTGATGGAAAGGCTGGCACCACCTTAACTGCAGCAGCAATGGCAGGGGCTGCTGAGGCTCTGGTACTCAAAGCAGCTGGGGCTGCAGAAATGGGAAACAGCCTCTTGTTTGTTCCTCATTCTGAAGCGGGGAGGGCATATGTGCCTCCCGTGGCACAGCCCCTTCCTCTTGTATCCTCTAATCTGTAATCTTCAATATCCTGTTTTAACTGGAAGTTAAGATTTGAGCTTCATAAGGCTGCCTACACACTGGGAGGATGAAACTGAAGCAGGGCTCTGATGCACATCAAGTTCAAAGTCCTGCAAAGCAAATACATATTCAAGTATTCACTCAAATCCATTCTGTATCGAGAAAAAAAAGTATAAAGATGATTCAGTGTTTTGATCAGCAAAGGCAGATTTAAGCATACACTTAATTAATTCAAAAATTTTGTGCCCAAGGCCTGCTGCAAAAGTGTTATAAGATGTTCCTTTTTGCAGAAGACCTTTTAGAGAATTCTCTTTGCAGAGTCTCATGTTATTCTATCTTAATTCATTACAGGCTAGACTTTGCCACTACCATTAATGCAAACCCATCCCTTCATGTCAAGCTGAAAAGAGTTAAAAGCAAAAATCTAATTTAACCCTTAAAACAAGCAGAGTGTTTGGAAGGATCTGTTACCAGAGAGGAGGCTGTGCCTGTGCTCTGTTTGATCTGTGCTAACTGGGGAGTGTTCAGGCCTGGGACACACATTGTTCACTGGAAATCAAATTGCACCCTGTCATAACAGTCTATTAACAGCCCTGAATTTCTGCAGAACTTCACCTCTTTGCTAGAAGATAACATTTCTCTTTCCTCCCAAGGATAAAATAGCTTCCTTTCTTGCAGCCCTGCATATAATGGTGCTATTGCTTGACAGGGATGTCAACTTCCCTTGACTATTAAGGAGAGGGGAAATGTCTTTGTTACACATTTCTGTTCTCCTTTCATCCTCTTCAGAGAGGCCCCCAGCTCAATCTAAACAAAATAAAGCCAGGGTATCAGTTAAAAACAAAACCATTTTGAAAACTCTTTGATCTCCCTGGCTTCCTGTTAAATATACAATCCACTTTTTCTCCACATCCTCGACCACTACAGATCTGATTTTCTCTGCAGTTTATATTGACTTTGGCACCACACAAAATTAACATATCATTGGCTATAAAATCTCTTAAAGGCAAGGCAATCCAACCCCTCCTCAGCTTCACCTTTGCCTCTCTGTGTTGTCTGCTTTTCAATCCTGCCACCCACCTTTCAGTTTATGTACAGGGACCCTGGGGTTGGAGCCTGTCTGTTGTCAGACTCCTGTTTGTGACTCCTGTCTGTCCATCACCCCCTGTCCCCAGGCCAGCATCTGGAAAAGCCCAGCATGTCTTTTCCTCTGTGTCTGCACATCTTTTTTCCCCCTCCTGCCCTGCTCCACCTGCATTGCTACCAAGGACTCTGTTGGCTTTGGTCTTCTCCTCCATCACGGCTTTTCCACTCCTGCCCTTGCCTTGCACCATCCTATGGAGGGGGAAGAGCACTCTCCACATCCCACCACCTTCCCTGACTGCCCTCATCCTTCCCTCCCTCCTTCCTGTGCTGCTGGGTTAACACTCACACTCCATCATCTTGGAGGTCTTTTCTTAATGCTCCTGTGATCCTGTGGAGCTCAGCTGCATCTCAGCCCTGCCCTTCTCCCTCTGCGGAATTTCAGCTTTTCCAGTCTATTCATAAGGAATTTCTTCTCTCTCAAAGGGCTTTATGCCTTTATTCTCACCCCATTGTCATTTGAACAATCCATTGCCTTTTTTCTTTTTCTTTTTTTTTTTTTTTCCTTTGGGAGGGTGACAATGGGTGGATGGGAATGGGACAGTTTGCTGTCAATTTTCTGCTCCTTGAATTTATCTCAGCTGTCCAGCTCATCAGTTTTGGTTCGTTAATGACTCAGACAACATTTATTAATGATTTAGGCTGAGGAGGGAGTCCTATCTGATAGAGATGAATAGATTGTAAGGTATTTAGGTCTCACTGTACTCGTGCATAGCACATAATCTATGGAGTTCTACAAGTAGCAACAGGAAGTTTAATCCTCTGTACTGGCAAACTGGTGACTTGGTCTCTTCCAGCATTAATTACACTGAAGAAATACAAAACGCTGTAGCTTTCAGGACTAACTGCTCCATTAAGTGTAGCATTTTAAGCAAGAGAAATGTTTGCACACAATGGAAAGACACATAATGTTGCTCCATGCACAGATCAGATAAATTGTTCTGTAGTTTTAGTGACAGCAGAGACAAAAGGCTCTGTCTCCCTCATTGTAGCTGCACATCTGGGTGGCTGCTTTCACATTTCTTCCCTGACTTGAGGCCCCTCCACATCCCAAAAGCAGGGAAAGAACATTGTTTCATGTATCTCAGGTAGCCCCAGAATGGGCCAAGGCTGGAGGGGCTGGAGGGTGTGATGGATCTGAGTTTGGCCATGGCAGCACAGAAGTGGGGATTGAGTTTGCACACACCACTGGAAGATTTGCTGTCACAATAATGGATCTCATGGGGCTTTGAGTGGCTGATCAGAGAATTATTTCACAACTTGCCCCATTCCCCTTCTTGCTTCAGAGGTATTTCTTTAAATGGAACCAATATTTCATAAAATGAAGCCAATAATTCATAAAATAAAGGGCCCAGAATATCCAAATTGCTCTGTAGAAGAGTCCCTCAGGTTACCAAGTACCAACACAAAGCAAAGACTGAACTCTCAGTTTCCATAAATCCACTCCAATCCTGCCTTGCACTGCACAGGTTTGGGATCATCCTGTCTGCCAGGGCTCTCTACACCTCAGCAGCAATGGTCCTTTTCAGGATTCTCCTTCTACCAAAGCCCCAGATGATGAAGAAATTACTTTGATTTTGGGTGTTCTTCCCTGCTCACAGCACCCTCACAACTCCTCCCCGCTCCTCCCCAGTCCCCTTTCTACAGTGACCATGGAAATCTGGATGCTTCAAACCCAGGAGATCCTCAGGTCACAGCTCAGGAGTCTCTGAGGAAAGCTCACAATTCTCAGAACTATCAGAAGACCTAAAAACAAGCTGACTCATTTCAAACATGCCTCAGTCTCCACCTCAGCAAGCCTGGTTAAGTTCTTAAGAAACAACCCAGAAAGCAATGCAAACCCCAAACCAGAAACCAGAGCTGCAGACAACCATCTTTGCAAATTTAATTTCTAACCTGGCTTCCTTTCATTCAGGAATGGAACAGCTCTTCAGGAAGTTCCTTTGGTTTGTCATTGCTGTCATTGGTGAGGGAATCACTTCTCTTCTCCTGAGGCAGCTTCACTAAAAGAAAGGTCAGCCATGAGGTCTCTCCCTGTGGAGCAGAGCTGAGGTATGGGCCTGTTCATTAACCTTTGTCTAGCAGCACATTCCACATCCCATAAGTGGGTAGCACAATGAAATTTCTGCCTAAAGTGATCATTGTTACTATTTTCTGTACTCTCTTGTTATAAAAATATCCTTACTTTCAGGAGTTTGCCTACAAAGGTCAAAGGTTCTGGGCTTACACCACAACAATTATGCAATATTGCAAGGGATACTGAAATATATATGTTATTTTGAAATATGAATGTGTATGAGAAAGTGAGGAATCAATGGACATTTAAGAACTGAGATACAGCTTTCTGCTTTTTTCAACCCAAGGACCTTCAAACTCTCCCCTAACCAGAGAAGCTGTGGCTGCCCCAACTCTGGAAGTGTCCAAGGCCGGGTTGGAAAGGGCTTGCAGCAAGCTGGGATAGTGGAATGGGATGAGCTTTAAGGTCCCTTCTAACCCAAACCATTCTGGGATTCTTTACAAACCCTGATTTCTGCCTCTGATGGGTTTTGTATCAGGCCCCCTAAAATAAAGAAGCCAGATCTCTTTTCCCCAGCTCCCTCATTGCACTGGAGGCATAAATTACATTTTACTTTCTGCAAATTGGGGACAAACAACAAACAACTCTGGTGCCTTTGGGGTAGGTGGGGAAAAGAAGTGTGGCTTATTCTAAATAAAAGTTACTGTCAGATCAACCTTGATAGCAGAGATAATGGCAGTGATCACATGGGAATAAAGACTCAGGCTTTGGTTTAATCATCCTTCTCTATCAGCTGCACTGATCCAGTTCTGCATGACTAAGTCAAATAAATGTTAGGTAACTGAAATTATCTCCTTGCTTTGCACTCCCCCCTCCAGTACCCACAGTTTGTTTCAGGGACTTTCAAATAGGTAAATCTAGAAAGGACATCTGTGAGTGCTGATAAGAAACAGAGAACAGGGTTTTTGTGGAGAGGTATCTGAAGTTAAGCTATGAAAGAGATTTCCAAAGGCAAGAAGTAGTCCTAAGGTCATAAAAATCACGTGTGCCTTTGAAAATTTCTCTCAAGGCTGTACCCAGCTGCCTAAATTGGCTTCCATTCACTTCACAGGGTCTCTCTAAGTGCTGGAGCACGTGACTTTCAATTCTATTCCAAACAACTTGGGAGGGGAAAGACCACCAATATTGAAAAAAGGACTTTGATACATTACAGATAGCCTTGTAACTAGTGGTGTGACATTTTCATTTAAAAAGATCCCCAAAATGTCATCTCGAAACCAACAGGAAGCCTTCTGCAGCAGCCCTGAGCTTTGGTTTGAAATCTTGATCCAGATCCAAGTTATGCTGGTTAGTTTATCTTAAAAGAAAGAATAAACGTGTAGGATCCATATGTGTTCCAATAAAGCAGCATCCTTAATTTGTTCAGTATCTCAGATAAACTAAAAATTAATAATTAATTGGACTTTCTGCACAGCTCTGGTTTTTTTTGCACTGTCCCTACCCATCAGGAGTTCACTGCATGCTCACACAGGTGATATTCCTTAAATCCTTCACTCCCCAAAGGACAGAATTGCATCAGAACCTCCACTTTCACCTCAGCTCCCCTGATCTCATTTCTTACCTGAGCCAGGACAAGGTAGGAAACATGACCCCTTTGACACACAGCAAAAGCTGATGGAGGGAAACAACATTATTATTTTAATTTATTTGCTCAATTTCAGACCCATTTAAACAGGTTTCACTCAGGCATTTTCAGTTTTTGAGTTGGTAATTCTGCTTTTAGCCCCCACACCAAGCACTGCTCTGTGTATTTAAACTGAATTTGATTTAAGTTTAGTTTTAATTTAGGGCAGCCTGCCCAGATTTCTTTCCCCTCTGCTGACAAACTTGGCAATGCTTTTACAGGGCCCTGAGAGCGTTTCAGCCTCTCTTGCAAAGAGCCTTCACACAAAGCACTTTATTTCTCCCCAGAACAAATAAATAAGGAGTAAACATCCCTCCTCTCACACACACAGAACATTTCCTTGTCATTCTCTTCCCATTTGTGCCATTTCTACTGCCCAAGTAGGACTTGAGCTTTATGAAAATGTTATGAAAAGGCAAAGCTGCATTTTTGCAATAGTGAGGAACTCAAAAGGAACAAATAAACCCAAAGTTTTTTGTGTGTTTACATCACAGCTTGTGGACTCTCTCCAGTTCAGCTGTGTTTGAGGATCCCAACAGTAAGGGGACTGTGCTCTGTTCAAAATGCAGTGAAACCCCTGGAAGGGAAGAGCAGGCAGATTGTGGTGGTTTGATTTCCCCCTTTTTCATCTTGAAGAATGCACTTTCTTGGGTTACACATTAAACTGACAGGAGGCAAAATCAACACCTGGGATTCTACACAGAGCTTGAAACGTTGCTCCACAGAGCATGGCCATGCAGAGCTTCTCCCATAAATCTTCAAGTTGTTTCCCTTATCTAACCAAGCTATGTATAAATATTAACATATTATTCATGGGCAAATAATTCCACACCACTCCTTGCTGCTGCTGCTGCTGCTGCCTTAAAGAGGATTCTTGGTTTAAATGAGAGTGACAGTCCATTTGTGAAGTCTTGGATGCATTTTAGGTTAAAAGAATTTAAGAAAAAAAGAAAAGAGAGAAAGGGTAACTTAATTAAGTAAACCTCAAAAATGAAGAAGTGGCCTTTTACTGTTGGTTTTAATATAGGGGAGCCACCACCACATAAAAACTTCTGACTAAACTCAATAGTAATTGCAATTAGTCAACTCCCACTTGACTTGGGTGAGGTAGGGCTGGGATCCAAAGGATTTGTTCCCTGCTGTGTGCATGGATGGATGTGAGCAGCCTTGAGCTCTGCCCAGGTTCAGCACAAGGCTTGGACCAAACCATGCCGGGCACAGAGTTTGAACCTGATCAGGATCTCCCTGCAGTGCTGGGGAGTCAGTTTGGCCACGCTGGTTTCTATTTTCCAAGACTGATTGGATTGAGCCCTTCAGTACAGGTGAATTTTTTCATTAAAATGTTCCTTGAGAATATCCCTTGTGCACAAGGAAGAGTGTGTCCCTCCAGAAGAGGATTCTTCCTGCAGAGGGCTGGACATGCCAGCAGGTGTGGACAAGAAGCCATTGCAAGTGGAACATGTGAAAACAGGAGCCTATTCATAAAAATAATGTATTTATATTTACTCCTTCAAAGCCTTTGCTCAGGAGCTTTTTTAAAGTTCAGCTGGATAGAAAATGCCCCTTCCAAACCAAAGCAAAGACTCTAACAGATGTGCCCTGGCGAAGAAAAGGGTGCAGAAAAAGCAAGGAATTCAGAAAGGACAGACAGTCGTATATGGACACGGGAAAGGAATCTCAAATAAATGTTTGTGGCTGGGAGCTGGAGTTTTTGTGTTACCTGCAATGAGCCTCTGGTTTTGAGGCCTGGCCTACTCCTCTCTTTTTTCCTGACTGCAGCTTTTGGTGCTTTTTGTACTACAGGAGACAGAATTTCACCAGCACCTCACTTGCTTCAGCAACCAGAGGAGGGACACATCTCCTGAGGAGGACCACTCCTAAAAGTGAGAATTTGGATTTATTTCTTAACCAAACTTTAACCCCATGAAATTCCAAGTTGCCAGATTGGACAGGGCCATGTTTTTGTGTGTGTGCAGTCACACAGAGCAGCCTGACAGCAGCTCCTTGTATGCAAAGTCTGGGCAGTGCTGAGCTTGCAGGTGCTGCCTCCTCACACACGGGTGTTGAAAATCCTCCACTCCATCCCTCAGGATATCAGCACATCACACTGGGTGGCCACCCTAGTGACAGTTTTATCTCCAGCTTAATTAAAGGCATATTAATTTGAGGCTATTAGCACATTTGGAAAGATTAGATCAGGCCTCATCCCAGTGATTGTGGTTCAGGAGAGGGCTCAGCCTCAGGAAGCTTTTGTGTCCCTGTGTGTCCCTTTCCTGTGCTCTGACAGCCATGCAGGAAAGATGCTGTGGTGTCTTCATCAAGATGTTTTAATTTCTCACGTGAAATTCCACAACCAAACAAAAAACTGTCCTCCAGTTGCCTTCTATCTCACTTCTCACATTGGACACTTGTAAACTGTGCCAGGAGTTCCTATTTAAGGTCCTATTAAGATTTCAAAGCCAAGAGTCTGAAAATAGGAGGAAAAAGCAGAGCTGGGGTTCCCTGTGCACCCTCTGAAGGTGTTTATGAGGAGGGCTGAGCCCTGCCCAGCAGGATGTGCCATGCCACTGAAGCACAGCTCGGCCGCTTCCCCTGCAGCTGCGAGTGCCCCGAGCAGCCCCGACCCCAGGGGAGCAGCCAGGGCCCCCCAGCTCCCTGCACACCACAAACACCCCTTGAGGCCCAGACTGCCTCCCATCTCACTGTGACACACCAAGGAAAACTCACATTTCCTGGGAGATCACTCACCTGCCCCAACCTCAACACCGCCCAAGACCCGTGCGGTTCATAAAGGAAATAACGAGAGAATCGTTCTTTTCACTGGATGATTTCAGTTTTATTTCAGAGTAGCTCTGTGCCCCGGATGGGCCATGGGGGCCTGGGGAAAGCTACTCAGAAATGTAAGTGAGAAGCAGAGATGTTTTGGAGTGCAGGAATGGCCTGTCCATGGCTCTCCAGGGAGGTCAGCTCCAGTTCAGGAGCGCTTACACAAATAGCTGCCAGGAATTGGGAGAGTGTTTTACAAGGATCACTCTGGATGTGCTGCTGCCTTGTATTTTTTTCTTAGGCAAGAGGTGCTGCCGTGGTAACAGAAAGGATTCTGGCTTAACTAGAAGTGGTTATGTGATTTTTGCACCGCTGAGCCTCTTGGAACACGCAGGTGAATTGGCTGATGTGTATGAAGCGTGAGGAATTTCCAACAAAACAACTTTTTATAGTGTGTGCGTGTTTTCTCATCTGCAGAGAACAATAGCTGTGGTACCCTGCAAGGATTTGACTGAGCTGTGGATTTCACAGAGCTGACGTTAATGCTGAAGACATTAACTTAGAAAGGCCTCGCTTTTTTTGTGACTCACACCAGAAGTTGTTTTCCTGTAGGTTTGTTCTGAATGATTAAGATAGGTTTGCTTGCATATAAATGCTGTTCTACACATATAGATATATATACATTACCTTCACCAGGGAAAGCTCCTACACTTTCCCTTGTTTATGCACATTACATATGACATAGGTTCCAATTCAGATGTCACAGCCCTTATTTACAAGGTAAGCAATGAAGATAACCCAATTTTAAACTCCTCATTTTCAGTGCTGCCCATCTCACCCTTCATTGGACAAGAGGAGTTGAGGCCACCACCTTGTCTACTGTGAGCTTCCCAGCTTGTCCACCTGGCAATTGTAAAATTCCCTTTCCACATACAGGTAGGAAATTACATTTAATATTTCAGCCAGTGAGGTAGAAATGGGGGCAGCACCTCAGAAGCTGCTTCTCAACCACTCCCTGATTTTCAAGCCAGCCACAGTGGCACGTTGGGAGCTGTTTGAGCAGGCACCAGGCTCCCTCAGAGCCCGAGCCCAGGCAGGGAACAGCATGCTCTGGCCATGCTGCCTCCATCCTGCCTGTCCCAGCTCGCCCTGTCTGCCCCAAAAATCCCTTCTTGCCACTCAAAGGATATAAAGGAAACATGGAGCAAAGCATAGAACAATTCTTCAGTCTCTGAAGCCGTTAAAAATATTTTTGATAAAGGTACATATATGCACAGCTGAGTTCTAGTGAACACCTTCTTGTTTCTCATGCTAATTTTGTATTGTTCCTGAAGCAGAGCCTGATTTTTCTCTTTGTGAAAGGAGAATTTTAATTCTGGTCCTATTCATTAATCATATCAAAACCCAAGGTGTGCAGATGTTATTTTTCAGTAATTTTAAGGTGCTAGTGTATTAGTAAAAGGTTAAGAAATTCAAAATAGCTGTAAAGGGTTTGGGTTTTTTCTTGAAGTGTTTGGTTTCCTCATACCATTGCAGACTACATATATCTTTATTTCTCGGTAAGAGCAAACTCAGGCCTTGAACCTGTACAATTCTAAACACAAGCAAAGATAATGACTTTTTAAAAGTAAAGAACAAACTGTTCCACAAAAAATGAGCACAATCACAAAAAGAAGCATAAACTTCTTCTGCCTCGTGGTGGCTTCCAAGCCGTCAGACATTTTGTAAACCGGCAATCGGATCCAGACCACGCAGAATTGGGACAGTCCTGCTTTTCCTGTTAATTTTTCCACTATGAGAGTGTCCAAAACTCTCTGAAATAAAGGATTACTGTCTAGGGGTTCAGAAAGTCATATTTTCATAGAACAGTTCATTCTGACAGGTAACCCCAGCAAGCACATAAACTGTTCCATTAAATGTCATGGCCTTAAGCTTAAAAGTGTATCCCACATCCCAAGCCCTAGTGTTTGTTTGTTTTCAGGAGTGTTTTCAGTGCTGCTGTGGCCCAGAGTTTAGATCAGTGGTTTAGCTGCCTACACCTCATTTGGAGGTTGTAAGCAAGAGAGACCCAGTTTGGTTTAGTGTTTAGGAAATTATCTTCACCCTTTTGCCACTAAATCACTGTACAAGCACAGGCAAACCACTCAGCTCTTCCTCTCCTTCCCCTTATTCAAATGTACCCAGGCCATGACTTGTGATATGACTGTGAGGAGTGAAGATCAGCCCATGAATATGGACAGAAAATTCTAGAAGCTCTGCTGGACCAAGGTCACAGCATGAATTCTGAGTGTAGCGATGAGATTTGAGTATTATTAGATGAAAAAGCATGGAATGGTGCCCATGGTTTTCTGTCCAAAACAGCCAGAAAGAAATGTTGGTCCCCAGAACAGAAATCTGCCCTGATTTAGCTTGATGTAATATGGAATTACCAGGTCTAAGGCAGGTCCTTCAGGTCTGCAAAATATGCTGGGCCAAGAATTGAGAAAATAGAAAAAGATTATTTAACTTCACCCCATCTCAAAATGTAGTAAGAATATTTTGCATTTTAAAAAATGTATCTAACTTCCCCATCTATGCTTCATATGGTTCACATATTCAGCCCATTTTCTAAAGCTGTGAACAGCAATTTTTAAATAAGAGTTCATAATAATCACAAACTATCAGAAACTTGGCCTTTTCAGAAAAAACATGAATATATAGCAAATTAACAGCACTAGCAAGTCAGTAATTGAGTCATCCTGTTTTTAGTGTAAATAGTATCAATAATTTTTTGCATTGCTTTAGAGGTATTGAGGAGATACTTTCTCAAACAATGTTGGGATCATCTACAGGGGTTCCACATCTTTGTACTTCAGGCATCTCAACCGAAGCAGCCAAAAACTGGGTCAGGGCAACAGTCCAAAATTTTAGTGGTGAGCCTCCAAAATTCAAGACACTCAGGGAATGCATGTTGGGGGAATAATGGGATAATGCTGAAGGGGAAAAAAAATGAAGAGAGAAGGGCGTATTTAATTTGTATCCAATATTAATATTTCAAAAATTGGTACTGTCAGTTTGGAATAAAAGCCTGTGTTTGAAATGCCTGTGAAAGCCAAGGCAGTCTGATCCCATCGGATGCTGAGTTGCCACGAGGCAATCTGGATGGCTGGCTGCTCCAAATCCACAGGCACGGGGAGCTCTGGGACGAAGCTTTCGAGGAGCCTCCACAGAGTTATTGGGGAGGCTGGAATATGAGAATGTGTGTTGGCAAGAACCCCCGTGTCTGGGAGCAGCCCTGCAGGCTTCCCGAATTCGGGCTTGCCACCATCCCTTCTGATAGGATGCAGAAAACTGAGAAGCATATCTCAGCTTGAAAACTCAGAATTCAGGAGCCAGGTCCCACAAAAGTTTCACCCTGTTGCCCCTGGGCAGCTGCTTCAGGGAGATGAGAAGCAGCTGGAGTTGAGAAAAGGAACCAGCCTGGTTGGAGGCACCTGGTGACTCCACAGGTGCCTCTGAGCCTCCTTGCTCAGCACCGTTTTGGGGTAGTTTAAGACAGAACTGCTGCTTTGAGGAGCTAAAGTTTATAATTACATGTTTTTTTAGGACCTGGGCTGCCTTTCAGCATGCTTGAGACTGGGGAGTGTGACATCCCAGTCTGCCCAGTGATGGAAAGTTAGAAACTGGAAATGTACCTGGATGCCACCCTGAGTCAGCCCAAACCGAAGAATCTCTACAAAACACCTAGATGTGAACAAACTGCCGTCCTCTGACAAAAATATTCCGTCTGAGAATTTCTGACCAGCTCCGGCGGTAAACACCTCCAGGGTGTCGTTTTTGTCTGATACAGGGCAAAAATTATTCGGGTACCTGTTGCATCGGGGTGGAAAGATGAGGGAATGGAATAGTAAATTAAAGGGGTTAGAACAAAAAAGCAGATGATTGTCTGAGCACGGCTGGCCAAGCCGTGTTCAGGTGTCTGTGTGGGAACGCACCTTTCCACGGACGAAATGCCCGTGGCAGGGGCTGCAGCCACGCCGTGTCCCCTTCCCTCACTGAGTGGGCTTTGCACTTGTGGGGCTTTACACTTTATTTTCCCCTCGGTGGGGTTTGTTCGAGCACCGTTCCTTGATGTGCTCCTGGGTTTTTCTCCCTTTTCTCCCCTCGCTGTGGGCCCCGCGCAGCGCGATCCCCCTGAGGGAGCCGGGGCCTCCGCGGGCGGCGATGGAGGCGCGGAGTTCCCGGCGGGCCGGCCGCCTCCCCGCCCTCCTTCCATCCTCCCTCCCTCCCTCGNGCCAGCATGTCCTCCATCCTGCCCTTCACTCCTCCCATCGTCAAGCGGCTGCTGGGCTGGAAGAAAGGCGAGCAGAACGGGCAGGAGGAGAAATGGTGCGAGAAGGCGGTGAAGAGCCTGGTGAAGAAGCTGAAGAAGACGGGGCAGCTGGACGAGCTGGAGAAGGCGATCACCACGCAGAACATCAACACCAAGTGCATCACCATCCCCAGGTACCGGGGTGCGGAAGGCGCGGCTGCCGGGGCCCTGCGGGGTGTGCGGGACCCCAGGGACCTTCAGGGACCCCCGAGCTCCGGCTCGGCCGGGACTGCGCTTGTTTTGCGTCCCGGCCCTGCCGCACTCCTGTATGTGTTGGTCCTCTCTGCCTGCTCCTTACCTAGTTCAGAAAAACCTCGTAGCTAGCCACAAAATTGAATTACTCTCTAGTAACGAGAGAAAAAACATAGTGGAGAAAATACGCCTCGAGCCGAGGTTGTAAAAAAGAAGAAAAAGTTGGAAGCGCTGCCGTTCAGTTGCACTCACTGAGGGTACGCTCATTGTCAGAAGTTTCAGCGTGTTCTCAAGTGCTGCTGCATTAAGATTTTCTTGCGATTAATGCGTCAGGAAAACGGTTTTGTTTGGGTTGTTTGGCTTCTTCCATATCACTCCTCTGAAGGGGTGATTTAGAGCCCTGCTCTATAGGTGTTTTCGAATTACTTTTTAAATCGGGAATGCAAATGGCAGGGCTGGAGGAGGTGGTTTGGAGTGCAAAAAAAAAATCCCCACATATGTGAGAATGTATATAACTGATTTTTTCCTCAATTTTTTTGAATGAACATAGATTTTATTTTTAGTCTCCATTCCGAGCTCGATCCATAGGGCCATCATAAATCATAAAAGACGTGTATAAAACTATCCCATCTAAGAATAATTTTCCAAGTAACTTTCAAATGGCTGCCCACAAGTGGTGTTTTATTGCTGCAGATTGTTGATTTCTGTGAGCTCAGCCAGATGACTGCTGGGTCTGTTCCTGATTGTTGTTTGGGAGTACTTTTTCTTTTTTTTTTTTTAAGTAAAGGCCAAAGTTCATCCCAAATATTTGAATGCTGCATAATTGTGTGCTTCTGCGTGAGAAGATATCTGTGTGTGTGTGTGTATTCATGCTTCTCTCTGGCACAAACAAATGTATGCTTTCTTGGTTGTCAGAATGATTTAATATGCAGGAGCTGATACAAAGCAGCATCTGTTGCATGAAAAAGTGAAGCAAGTAGCTTAGAAATGTGGATGNCCTCGGCGGCGTGTTTGGGAGGGAAGGAGGGGGTGGAAGCCGGGCCGGGGCGGCCAGCAGGCAATTTGCATGAGAGACAGACTGGGAATGAGCTGGAGTGGGCGCCTCTCCGCGCACACAGAGCGGGGCAGCAGGGGGAGGAGGAGGGAGCTGCCGCCGCCGGGGAGAGGCGGCGAACTCCGGGCAAAGTTTGNCGGCTCGGCCGGGACTGCGCTTGTTTTGCGTCCCGGCCCTGCCGCACTCCTGTATGTGTTGGTCCTCTCTGCCTGCTCCTTACCTAGTTCAGAAAAACCTCGTAGCTAGCCACAAAATTGAATTACTCTCTAGTAACGAGAGAAAAAACATAGTGGAGAAAATACGCCTCGAGCCGAGGTTGTAAAAAAGAAGAAAAAGTTGGAAGCGCTGCCGTTCAGTTGCACTCACTGAGGGTACGCTCATTGTCAGAAGTTTCAGCGTGTTCTCAAGTGCTGCTGCATTAAGATTTTCTTGCGATTAATGCGTCAGGAAAACGGTTTTGTTTGGGTTGTTTGGCTTCTTCCATATCACTCCTCTGAAGGGGTGATTTAGAGCCCTGCTCTATAGGTGTTTTCGAATTACTTTTTAAATCGGGAATGCAAATGGCAGGGCTGGAGGAGGGGGTTTGGAGTGCAAAAAAAAAATCCCCACATATGTGAGAATGTATATAACTGATTTTTTCCTCAATTTTTTTGAATGAACATAGATTTTATTTTTAGTCTCCATTCCGAGCTCGATCCATAGGGCCATCATAAATCATAAAAGACGTGTATAAAACTATCCCATCTAAGAATAATTTTCCAAGTAACTTTCAAATGGCTGCCCACAAGTGGTGTTTTATTGCTGCAGATTGTTGATTTCTGTGAGCTCAGCCAGATGACTGCTGGGTCTGTTCCTGATTGTTGTTTGGGAGTACTTTTTCTTTTTTTTTTTTTAAGTAAAGGCCAAAGTTCATCCCAAATATTTGAATGCTGCATAATTGTGTGCTTCTGCGTGAGAAGATATCTGTGTGTGTGTGTGTATTCATGCTTCTCTCTGGCACAAACAAATGTATGCTTTCTTGGTTGTCAGAATGATTTAATATGCAGGAGCTGATACAAAGCAGCATCTGTTGCATGAAAAAGTGAAGCAAGTAGCTTAGAAATGTGGATGTCTGGAGCTCCTAAAATTTTCTTCCAACAACTGTAATGTTTTTTTAAAAAAGAAAAATAAAGCCTCCTTATCTTTTTTGGTGCTGAATGACTGTGGCTAAGATTTTGGCCAGTAATGCAAATGAGAGCTCTCAGCCTTTGTTAGAGTTGCTCCGGCTTCTACTTGAAGCAGAAATCAAAACCTGTAGAGCCACCACACAATACAAATGCCTTAAAACCTATATTTTTAAAATTCTTGGTAAGCAACGTGCTTTCCACGTAGATAATTCCCTTTTTAAAGCACTTCTCTGAAATACTTATCATTTCAAAAGAAGAAAATTGCTGGAGCAGCCCTGCTGATGTGACCTGGGTATTGTGTCTGGCTGATGCTGACCCGTTAGGGAGCAGAGCATGAAGTCCCAGGGAACTTCTGTAACTACTAACAAGGTGGTTTAGATAAGGAAAGATTCGATATTTTATGATTTAAAGGAAGAAAAGGGTTGGGCCAAACACAATGTTTTATTTAAAAAAAAAAAAAGGTTGAAAATAAATAACAACACAAGCAGATATCACCAGTCATGAATATTCTCACCTTCAGAGATTGTCCTGGCTGTTCCTACTGAACGTCTGTTCCTCCTCTGTTAAAGAAAATCTGTGCAGAAATTAAAACATTTTATGTTAATTTATGACACAGAGCCTGGAGCCTGCAAATCTTAAACCTCGGGATGGGGGAGGATCAGCCTGTTTTGGTGGGAGTCCCTTATACCTTGGCATTAGTTTTCAAACACAACTTCATATGTGCTTTTATTATTGCTTAAGAATGAGAGTGGCTAGGTTTTCTGTGCTGAGATGTTAATATCTGTGTGCCAGAGCTTGGGGAATGGTGTGGGAACATGGAACAATCTCTGAAGTCAGTGCAGAGCTGCAGCTCTGACCAGGCCTTGTGACTTTAAGAGCTGTGCCTTTTCCTCTGGGCTGCACTGCTCGTCCTAATGTATCTGTGAATCTGATTACTGTGTCATCTGAAATTAGTGTTTGTAAGATGATTTTAGCGTGGTTTTAGTTTGCTGTTTGGTTTTTTGGTTTTTTTTTTCATTTAATAATTTTTACGTATGTCATTTTACTATTTACTCAAATAATATGTTGGGGAGGGGGGAAAGGGGGAAAAGCATCATTAAGGATTAGCTCATGTTGTGCATTGTCTGTAATGCATCAGTAGACTGAATTACAGTGGAGCCATGCCAGTGATGACTCTGGCCCAGCAGGAGCAGGGTAAGTCCAAAATTAGCTATTGTATCCATGAGACGGAGCAAGTTTCACATGGAAAAGGGCTCGAGCTTTGCAGAAGCATTGCTCGTGGGAATGAGAGCTACACAGCAAATTCCTGGGCTGATCAGGTGGGATTGTTTGAAGAAAGGACAGGAAAAAAAGATTTGTTTTCTTGTAGGGCCAAGGAATTAGAATAACAAATGTATTCCTGCTGTCATGTTTATCTGCTGGGATCTGGAAACATGTACTACATGCTATCTCGTGACAGATTAGTAAACAGGGATTTGTTTATTTGCTTGTGTATTTGCTCAGCATGTATCACTTCTCCAAGCGCTCCATTTCAGAGGTGCTGTGACAGACACCCCAGGTTTTCTGCTGGAAGAACCTGTGGCAGGCAGCAAAAGCCTGGAGAAGCCTTCAGGGGTTTCAGGGTGACTCCCCTGGCAAGAATGATTTTTCCTTCTTGTTTTTACTGCTGGAGGAGGAAGTTATTTCCACCTGGAAAACTGTCTCAGACCTGTCTCTGATGGTTTCTCGTGGTGCTGGTGCTGCACAGTGCGGCTTCTTTAGAGGATCTTCCTTCCTCCTCTGTGCACAGCTGCCAAAGCCCGTCCTGCCCCAGCAGGACCTTTCTTTAAAACCTCTGTGCCCTGAGCTGGTGGCCTTGGGTGTCAGAGCTGACCTAGTGAGTCGTGGGTTCCCCTGGTAAAAAGGTTTTTTCATCCTGTATTGGGTGATAAAGTTGAGAATACACATTCTTCTGCTCATGAAAATATGTCCTTTATCACAGTTGCATTATCTTGGAAGCTCAGTTTCAGGATGAGCATTTTTATCACTTTTCAGACCAACCCGAGCACAAGTGTGCCATTAACACCTACCTAACACAGCCAGCTGGGTGTTTGTGGCCTCTCTGCATTGCTCTGAGAGCAGGCAAAGATCTGCTCCAGCTGCTTGCAAACTTACTGAATTTTTGGTGGCTCTATTCTTTTCGGAGACACAAAAATGTGGCAAGAATGGCATCTATATCTGACATTCATACAAACCTGTGAAAATCTGGGTTTCTAGCACTGTTCTGAGCAGAAAAGAGGCCGTTTTGTGCGCCTTAGAAACCAGCAGCATTTGCCCTGAAGTGTGATGAGTGTTTAACTCAACTTTTTTAGGGTCTGATGTGCAGAAACCAGATCATGTGACAGGCACTCAGTAATTTCTAAAAGCTGTGCAGTATCTATAGTCTTGCTTTATGAGATAGTAAATGCTTTGGTTCAAGAGCTTTAGTGGTGCTACACACACAAAGACATAAATCTCCTGACATTTTGTAATATATTTTCATATGCACATTTTTTCTTTTGAACTTATTACTATATTTATTTGTTTTGGTATCACCAGTGGTTTTAGGGGAGCCAGGATTCCTGTATGTAAGGAGCATCTTCTTTTAAGTGGTGGGATTTTATTTTAATTCAGAAAACAGTTTTGAAGATATGTGGGTGTTATTTCTTGTGGAACTCATCTGATAAGGGTAGAATGTACCAATTGAAATGGAAACATGGCACATTTGCTTTTTAAAAGCCACTGAACAGGGTGTTCCTTAAATAATTTACATTTTGGTGGGGAAAACCAGCGATAATACACAAGGAACATAATGCATAAGGATAATAAAGAAGGAACATAAGTATTTCAGGAACATCTTGGGTGTGAACACAGCTTCTGTTGTGTTGGGAGTTGACCACACAATATTTACAGGATTTGATCATGTTTTTAGCTTTGAGGTGATACCAGGAAAATAGGAAAACCGTGAGGATGTTAAGTGGCAGGGACTGTCTGCAAGACCCTGAAGGATGTGGTTTGGTACCGTGGTGTGATTTTGGGGTCACTGGACTTGCTCCTTGTGGGTCCCTTCCAGCTCAGGATATTCTCTGGTTCCATGCTCTTCTTTTGGGACTGCTGCCATCTGATTGCAGTAACAAACAGAGGACCAGTCACAGTTTTGTGTGTCCATGTGCAAATTTATTTTCCAATGCCAGTTTCAAACAACCTTGTTTTCTGCTTTCTGTCCATGAGTGTGAGGAGCTTTAATATTTCATGACCTTGTCTGGGAGTGTCTGCAGGGACATAACCCTGGTGTGCAGGGGTGTCACAGCCCAGTCCCTGTGTGCAAACACCTCTGGCTGCCATCAGCTGCTCAGCTCCATCCTGCTGGGTTTTTTCCTGCTGCAAACCCGTGTCAGTGACCTCTGTCCTGCCCGAGCTTCGTGGGCAGGTTTTACAGCCCTGCCCCAACCTTTGTGCTGCTGCAGTGCCCTCATCAGCTGTGGCACCCAGGGCTGCTCCTCAGCCCTGCTGTTGTGGCCTCTGTGGGGCTCTGCAGGTCAGGTCTGAAGATAAAGATTGAGCCTGAGCTTAGCAGAGCTCCAGGAGTGTTTGGACAATGCTCTTGGGCACAGGGTGTGACTCTTGGGGATGGTCTGTGCAGGGCCAGGAGCTGGACTCAGTGATCCTTGTGAGTCCCTTCCAGCTCAGCTTTTTCTGTATAATTCCATGACTTTGTGCCTTCACTCCTGCTTGTCCATCAGTTCCTTTCACAGGTCAAACCCCTTTATGGGCACAGATTTCTGCTCCCTGCAGCCCCTCCAACTTTGCCTCCCCACCCTTGCACTTGTTGCTGCCTCTTACATCAGCCTGGATAGCGTGTGTGGAGTTGTATTCCACACGATGCCATTCCCAAAAACAAAGCACTGCTGTCAGACTGGAGCAATAATGTTGGTACAACCAGCTGGGGAGCAACTGCACACTCAGTTATTGTGGCAGGGACAAGGAACTGGGAGGGGAGGGAGGCTGGGGAGGAGTTATGGTCCCTCTCCTCAAAAGAGTTGCTGCTGGAATAGCACAGCAGCCCTTTATTAAGGTGTCTCCTCAGTTTTTTAATTTCTCATGCAGTCACTACAATTCAAACCCTTTTGCTAATATGTGTATTTATCTTTTTACCTGAGTTGTTCAGGCCAGTTCTCACTTTGCATTAAAACCAGTGATAAAACTCCTCCTGTCTCGAAAAACATGCAGTGTTTATCCAGAACACTGAGTGGCTAAGAGGAAAAAATGGGTTTTACCATTTGTTAAGATGCTTTCAGATATTCATATCTCTACCTTTCATTCTTCTGCCCTTTCTCAAGAGATTAAAAGAGTTAAAATAGCTTCTGAAGGGACTCATGATGTTCTCATTATATTGTGTAGTGTTGAATCTGTGTGAAATAAAGTGTTTAAAATGGTTGCTTAACTTTCATGGTATTAGGAAAAGACCCTGAATATTGCAGTCATTTAAATATAATGAGAAATAAATGCAAAAAATGGATGAAATCAAGAAATACACACTGTATGGGATTACCACATCAGGGATCCAATTAAAACGAGTTCTTCTAATAAATATTGGTTTAATAATGTAAACTTGTGATTGCTATATTATTACACTAAAAATAAAATTAACAAGATTTAATGGACTGAGCAGCCATTAATTTTCACTTGTTAATTTATTAGGAACTTCTAATGCTGTTTGATGCACAGTTAAGCCATTATCCTGCATGAACTACTTGATGAAATAAATAGGGCCAACAAGTGCTTGAATTAAATTGAAATCAGTTTTTATACCCAAATTATCTCTTTCTGTTGTTTGGGTTATTTTTTTATTACTACTAGGTTTTAGCTTTACTGAGTGCAATTAAATTTTCAGGGATGGGATGCAGTACTCCTCCAGCCAAGCTTATGAATAGTCCTAATTAACTTCTGTCCTCGTCTGCCTCGATGTGTTTGTAAAAAACTCTTTTCCAGCCGCAGCTGCCCGTGCTGATGGGCAGAGAAGGGAGGGACAGGAGAGGGGAATGAAGCCAGGGCAGAGGTTCTTGTCCACACCCTGCAGTTCCACGGGGTGACTCCCCCGGGTCCAGCAGATGTTTGCTAATTCCTTTTGGGATTGGTGATAATTGGGCTCTTGGCACCGTAGCACAACTTTGTGTAGCTGAGGAGCCAATAATGTGTGGATTGCTGCAGTAATGCTGCTTTTAAAGGTGTTTTGAAGCCTTTCAGACCTGATCATCACTTGCTGGCATCTCTTTGCCCCCAGAGTGGTGCGACTTGCCCTTAGGGAAGTTTGATTACTCCAGGTGGCTCTGTAGAAACAGTACAAAGCCAGAGCTCTTTTTTTCTGTCTTAAAGACTTAGCTCCTCAGAGGACACAAATGTGAGTGGGAATAAACTATTCCTGCATAGCAATAGCAGCGCTGTTAAAAACCCAACAAATAAAACCATGCCTGATCTTCACAAAAGCCCAGCCAGGTATAAGAAATAACGTTCTGCTTTTTAAAGTCTCCAGTAGGAAATCTTAGCTGAGGAAACCCAGATTTGTTCCTTCAGCAGCAAGGGAGGTTTTTGTGTGTGCTGCAGAGGCTTCTGACAGAAGCAGCTGCTGCAGCTGTGGAAAATATGAATTCTGTCTCTCACTGATGAGCCTCATGAACGTGCTTAAAGCTCCAGTAAAACCTTCCTGTGAGAAATGTAACCTGTGTGAGTCTGGGAAAGGTGATCCTGATAAATTCTGCAGGTCACAAGAAATATCTCCATATGTCATTGGGTTATGAGAGCAAGGAGGGGACACGTTTCAGGTGGTGCAGCTGTGCCCTGTGTGTGCCCAAATTGTCCTGGAGCACCTGCACAGGTGGGCTGGGTGCCTGACCTGTGACAGGACCATCTGCTTTTCCAGCCCCCCAGGAATATGGAAAATGAGAGGTGTGAATCCTGGAGAGAGGGCCTGCGGTGGGTGATGTGTCAGGAGATCGATCCTCTCCCTGGGATTCTTGCTTTCTCCATGGTTCTCAGGGTGAAAATAATGGGTGCACGCTCCTTAGCTCACTTTGTAATTTACAGTTGAGAATTTCAGTAAATTTTCCTTACAGATTGCGTCATAGGAAAGAGTCTCTCTTTGAAATGGTGACGTTCATTAACCATAACTCAATCTTTTTGTAAAAAGGAAGTCAAAACAGAAATTTCCTCCTTTGTGGTGAAGCTGCAGCCAGCAGCGGTTGAATGATGGATGCTGACACTGACTGTCCTTTTTCACAACAAAAGAGGAGAAACTTTGTACTTCCTGTTTTAGTTGCTTGAACATGAAAAGAGAAATTCACTTGCTCTTTGCACTTACAGAACTGTTAAGGTTCACAAAAATATTGGGGTGGGAGGAAGACATCTGTGGCACTTGAGAGTGCCTCTGTTTCTGTGTTGAATGTGTGACTGTTGTTGCTTTATCTACTTAACAGCTCAGGAATTCTTTTTCCCCCAAATTTCCTTTCCGTGTATTAACTGGAATTTTAATGTTGCTGTGTAGGAAGACAAAGACCCAACTACAAAAACATTTAATTTTGTTATTCTGAGGAAGACCAGATGTGGTTTTTTTTTTCATAGGGATATGAAGTCTATGGTTTCCATACATATGGAACTGTACAGAAGGGTCATTAATATTTGTTGAACAAATTGTTGCTCCCATGGAATCAAGACAGAGAGCCAGTTTGTAGCACATGTGTAACAAACAGTATCTGAAAAATTTTATCAGTGTTTAAAAAGCACTCAGTCTAAATGAAAGACTAATAAGCAGCTGGAGGATTTTCCCACTCATTTTGTGTTTGTGTAGTTACATGGATTTCAATAAATTTACTTCCAATTTACAGGCACATGAAGGGAGAGTCAGGCCAGCACAGGAAAGCAGTGAACTGAAAACAGGGGAGAGGTGTTTGTGGGTTGAATATTGTCCACTTTTCTCTTTTAAATTCAGGGATTTGGTGGCTTCTGTGGGTTCTTTGCAGGATTTGAAGCCTGACCAGCAGAGCCTATGAGACCTTGGAGCTCCAGCCCCAGGAAGACTGGACTTGTCAGGCCTGGGCTGGAAATCTGCCAGGAAGCCAGGCAGGGTTTAGCTGGAAGTTTGAAAATGATACTTCTCTGAAAAGCATTTAATTTTCAGTGGAGTTCACTCATATTTCAGTGAGGGTTTGCTGATGGGCAGGCACATTTGTAGCTGAGGTACCTCTGGAGTGGGTGATCCTGTGCCTGGGCAGAAAGCAGCATTGGGCTGTTCTGTGTTTGTTTTTTTTCCTTTATTCAACCATTTCAATCAGCTTTCAAGCCAGTGGTGAAGTCTTTATTCCAATGTGCCCCTCCCCTGCCCCACAGCTACACAAGCTCAGGAAGCAGAAATGTTTTCTAGATAAAGCCCCCACAATTACAGGCCTTGAACTCAGGAGAGTACAAGGTCTGCTAATGGCATCTGTCCCTGCTTTCCCAACAATCAGCAGCCTGTGGGATAAAAAATCTGGAGTAGTTCTTGATGATGGCCTGGAATCTTCAAGCAAAACTCCAGTGGGCAATGGAGATGCAGGATTAATGACCATGTAAGAGTTCCACAGGCTTGGGATGGGCAGACTTAGAGATGACTTGGCTAATCTTTCTCCATATCTGCTTCTTGGGCCTAAATTTACTCAAATTACTCAGTATAAGCTTCACCATCAGTCAAATCTATCCTATTGGCCTGTTTCATGTCTTTGTTTCCTGTTGAAATTTACCTTTCTTTTTAATCACCAGTTTTTGCACAAGAATGGTAGAAAGTGCAAGCCAGAAGATGTGAAACCCCTGTGGTAGATTGAAGCTTTACACAGCAAAATGGCAAATTTTAAAGAGCAGATAATCACTACTTAGTTGAGCTGATACAACTTTCTAGCTGGTTTCTGTTGCCAGTAAAATCTGCTGGCACTCTGCAAACCGAATTGAGCTTTGCTCTGAATTAGATGCCATAAATAACTCTTGTGTAGGTAGACAGCTGATTATTGAAGCTTTTTCCCAAGCCTCGTTTTGCTTGTTTGGGAGAAATACAGGCTGAAAGTTCAGGTAGAGAATTGCAATTGCATCTTTGTTTTTCCCAGTCATAACTGGATAAAGATGGGTTTTCAGTTGTGGATTGCTGCATAATGAATGCACATTGTGGTTAGGGAAAAAGAAAAAATCAGGGTTTGTTCCACACCACTGTGGAACTGTGAGCAAAACATTGCACCCTGCTTGTACCTTAACTACCTCCCAAATGCAGTCCTTGCCTGTCAGGGAGTTTAATTACAGTTGGGAAAGCTCTTAAAGTCCCAGGATTTCAAAAACCTCTTGCAAACCCCATTACCTTGCTGCTTCAAAAAGCTTTCTGCTGCTGCCCAGCATCCCATTTGTACTAAGAAAGCAATTTTAATTTTTGTTGGAAACGCTCTTTGAAAATATGTAGGTGCTACGTCAGTGAGAATATGAGAATTCCACAGATGTTTAGTGGTAAACCTTGGCTGGGTTTGCCTAATATTTATCTATTCATCTCTGTAGCAGTGCCTCCTGTACACATGGAATATTTTGACTGGTTGATACACATCATACCACAGAGGTCTGCTCCTGAGCTCCAGTCTGAGGTCTGTTAGCACAAGTCCAGGGGAAACTCTATACACGCAGCCTCATGTTTTCAGTTAAGTAATATTCTATAGCCATATGTGAATTTAATGCCATTCAAATAGAAGATGGTAAATGAAAGAAATGTGTGTCTGTTGCTGGTGGACTTTTACAACCATGACCTGCAGCAAAACCACTTGGAAAAATGTAATTTCTGTACCTATAGCTGTGTCTCCTACTGAATGTTTTGGCAGCCTCTGAGTGTTGAGCACTCCCATCTATTTGCTTCAAAGCTCCTTTGCATCTGAGGACTTTGTGGGGAATTGTTCTGAAAGAGATGACTGAAAACTAATAGCTGGCCATCTGGCTGGAAACAACATTATTAATTAAACGTTCTCTTTTAAATCATTTACAAGTTAGGAATAAATGCTCTTTTCAGAGCTATTGAAGCAAGATGAATTTGAAGCCTTGCTGTGGGAAACAGAGTATTTAATGTATCTCTTCACTAAAATTAGGATGGAGAAGTAACATCTGAGATGAGGGTTACTTAGATAAGCTGAGAGCAAAACAGCCTCTGGATTTTTTCCCTGTGTGTTTTACATGGTTACTTTCCTTGAAGGATAACAATTAAGCTCCAATGCTGGCAGCTACTCCCATTTAAAAATAATAATAATAAATCTTTACTATACAATATTCATTGAGTCCTCTTAAAGACCTTTTCATTATGTGCTTTTGAAGGGGGAGCATTTGTGGCCTCTCGTTTTATGCCAGACTTCTGCTCTTAAATCCTTTATAGCAGAAGGATTTTTACCCTCTTTTGCTGATGGGGAGAGTGAAGAACCTGAGAATCAGGTTGATTTACCTGAGCCTAATGGGGGCAAAGGGCACTTTGGTGCAGTTTTCCATGGCCAAGATTGAAGTGGCATCTTCCTGTGCTCTGGATGGAAAGCAGGAATCAGTTCAAAAGCTGCTCTCTCTTTGTTACACCAGTAATTCATAACATGGGGACTTTATAGTCATAAAACTCATTTTCAGTTTAATAGAGGAAGAAGCCTCTAGCGTTTTAGAATCATGGACTTGGACCAGTATGGATTGGAAGGGACCTTCCAAGCTCATCTTGTCCAGCTCCCTGGATGTCCAGGGAAATCTTTTACTGAGGTTACTCAGAGCACCCTCCAGTCTCCCTTCCACTGCTGGGGCATTCACAGCTTCTCTACACAAAAGAAGTAAAAAAGTGCTGAGAATACACCTCAAGGGATGCTATTTCCTTTTATGTCTATATTTTCCAGACTTAGGATGAGCATGGAGCCTTTCTGCCATGATTTTTCAGTACCTTAAGAGGGTCCCAGCAATTCTTTTTGGAGTGGATGAGTGACCCAAGAACCAGCTTTAATTCAGACCTACCCATGCTGCACTTCCTGATGGCTGCATGTGGAAAATACATGCATTAGGATATTGGAAGAACAGAGTAGCTATTTGGATGGATAGAAATTCATGAAGGAAGCACCCTGAAATAGGGATGAAAGAATAGTTCCATGTAAACACCCCCTCTGTTTCATCCCTTTACTTCTTCATTTGTTCCCTGATGGGATTTTTGGTGTAAAACAAAGTTGGTGCCAGATACAAATGAGCCCATGGGGCCAGTGAAGATGTTGGAAATGCTGGCCTGAAATGGGGTCCTGTGAGTGCCTGCTTTGTGTGCCAGGCTCTGCTGGTTTGAAGGCCCTGTTGGGGAAGCTGCTTCTAAACAGGAATAAAAATAGCCATTGGAGTGTTCTGCTTTTAGAAAGAAAAAATAGCATTTATTGGATTATGATTGGCTGATGACTTTGAAGCTGGAGACAGTTTTATATTACAGAGCTTCTCACTCTGCTTATTCTCTCAGTTCCTGTTCCCCCCCCTCCCCTTTTCTTTTTCCTCTTTTCTTGCTTTCTATTTTTAGGATGGCATTTCAGAGTTTCTGCTCTACTGCCAGACCAGCAATTCCAGAAGAAAGAGGAAAGGTGGGAGGTAGAGCTAATGAGCACTGTTAGTAATTTGCCTTTTGAGTTTGTGTTCAAAGTTTATATGTTTCCAATTTGTCTGACAGTCAATGAAAGATCTGTTTGTGCTTGAAGCCATTGATCATGCACATTTGACAATCTCTGTGAGGAGCAGGAAGTTTGGGAGTGGAGAGAGGCCATTAAAAGTTTTAGGACAATTCTATATTTTGTTATAGGTGTATGTATATATTTAGGGTTCTTTTAATATATATGTAAAAATTTGTATCCCATAGAATTAGCTTCAAGTGGACCGTGGTATTTAATTAATCATTCTGTGGAGAAAAAAAAAATGGTAATGGTCTATTACCATTGGAACAAAACACTTGTTTAGTGTTACATATGCCCACTTAAATAAAATAATGGGATAATGGTTTTCCAGTCAGCTCTAATGCTGATCAGAGTTGCTTTAGGGGCCTAAAAGCAGGGAATTTTCAGGAATACCCTGGTGGGGATGGATGTGCCATTGCTCCACCCTCCTGGGAAGGGCCCTGCTGCTAAAAGTTGTTCCCTGAGCTGCAGCTGCCCAGAGGCTCTTGGCTCATTTGTGCCTTTGTGACTTGCACTCTCCTGTGTGTGCTTTTCTTTGTTTATTTGTTTAGGGGTTGGAGTGGGTTTTTTTTGTTTAAATATTATTTTTCTCGCTTGTGCCCTGGCTGAGAACCTTAAACAACAGGGAAAGATGGTTATTGGGAGGACAAGGAAGGGAACAAAAATGTTCTTTGTTTGGAAAGCAAAGGGCATTACTCTGTGTGAATGTGTAAAACAATCTAGCCACTGATTCTTGGGTTTGAAGCCTGAATGGGGGGTGACTTTTGTTAAAAGTTCAATAAGTCACATTTTTCACCTATGTGAGTTTTGGGCCATCATTTTTGCACGTGCAGAGCAGCTCTGAATTTACATCACTGTGAGAGAGGAACTGGGGAAGCACAGAAGACTTGGTCACACTTGTGCTTTAGGATCACCTCTTGATTTTACAAATCCTGTCACATGTAATTCTTAGTTTTGCTTTGCAGTCCCTGTTCTACTTGGAGCTCTGAAGGATATTTTTCTAGGCCTGTTTGAGGGTTGAGTGTTGTCAAAAAGCTGAAAGTTGGTCCAGTGTAACTGCACATGTAATGTATTGCTATAAATTAAATAACCCAGGAATTATTTTTGGAAGACAAGGATTATTTCAAAGCACAGCTCATAACTTTCCTACCAGTGATTCAATAACTTATTCCTGTTGGTTAAAAATTACTCCTCACATTGAGTTAGAGGCAGTGCCGGCTTGCAGGATATTTTTAAATTTAATTTTAATTTTTTTCAGCAAGTGAGGGTGTTACTCCAAGGTACTTACCCTCTTTAGAATAAACATGTTTTAGAATAAGCAGGAGACAAACAAGTCTTGTGCTTCACAAAAGCTGATCCAGTTTGTCCCTGAGGAGTGCTGCCTAATCTGAAGCTGGCAATCCTTTGGGAATTCAGTGTGCAGCCTTGCCCATAGGATACCCTTTCTCCAGTTTAGATTTTTGGTGTTATCTCCTGGCACAAAAGAATGGAGGAGAGAGCCAGCCAAGTGTTTAAATTTTGTCTATATTTATATCTCCTGCAGTGGTTTTCAGGCCTGAAGAAGGTGACTGAGGAAGCCATGAACATGTGTGCTGTGCAGCAGCTCATGGGGTGAAACTGCTCCTGGGGCTGTCTTTTGGGAAGTTTTAAATGAAGTTTTTCCCAGGCTGAAGGAGCCAAAAGCCACTGTGAGTGTGTGCAGTGGGCTGGCAGATGCAGCTTGGTGTACCAAGGGGCATTATGTTGGTGGAAGTTGAGATAACAATAACCCCTGCTTTTATTTGTCAATAATTTTTTATCTTTTACTTTAAACCCAAATATTTTCTTCAAATGCCAATAAATGGCAGAGTGGATTTGTACCAGGCATCTCTGGCTGTGTTGCTGAGTTGTTTGGAAGCCAAATTAATTGTAACAGAAATGAGAGCTCTGAGTTGTCTGATTTCCACACACTTGTATACTGTCATCTCTCTACATATTATGATAATGATTCATCAGTAACATAATTTTATTTCTGGTTTCCACTTCAATGAGTGTAGCTCCTGTTCCCTACAAACCACTGCAGGAATGTTACTCACTGGTGAACCACTTGTCTTTGAAGAGTGTGACTGTGCTGAAGGGGTTTGTTTTCTCACATCCCACACCAGGCACTGGCAGTTTCCTGTCACCATCGCTACCAGGGATTGTTCAATACAAGTTTGTGGCTTCAGCAGCGAATGGGTTTGTGATGATTTCATGGTGAATAGGCACCTAACCGCATGCCACTGCAAGCTGGCCATCTGGGGACTGTGCTGAAGGTGACAAGCACTGAAGATGCAAACTCAGATGCCTTTTGATGTCCCCTTCAAAGCAAACACTAAATGCTGTTTATTGTGTGAGGTGAGCGGCCCATTAGTGGCCATGTCCTTTAATGAAGAACTTGAGCTCTTACATTATCCTTAGTCTGGCACTTTTCCTGAGTGTTGAAAGCCTTTCTGTGCTGGGGCAAGGTGTTACAACAAAGTCAAATGTGGGTGCAAAACCGCCTGGGTGTAGCAGGGATTTGGCATCGTGTGGAACGTGAGCAGCTGAGTGACCCTTGTGCAACAAATAAATGAAATCCTGCTCCATCTTCTTAACGAGTCTGGCTCTGCAATCCGGGCATTGCTTGAACACAGATAAGATAATTAATTGAACAAGAGGCAACATTACCTGGCAGTTGCCTAATCTTCCACCCCATGTGCAATAATCTGCGGCCCAGATGCGTTGGACAGTGCAGATGTGAAATGCTGTAACTTTATGGCACTTTTAATTTACAGAAAATCAACTGCAGCACCTCGGGTTTTGTCAGAGATGAGAATATTTCAAAACGTGGACGTGCAAATGTCAATGACAGGAATTATGCCTGGAGTGTACTGAAAATACACTCCTTAAAATGTTTTTCCTTTAATTTACATCAAAAGAGTCTTGTCTAATTTTAACATATTGTTGCCATCGGGTGGTGGTGTCCATATGCAGCTCCAGTTAATGTAGCACTACTTCCCTTGTCTTACTGCCTTCACTGAAGCCACTCATTAAATTATTTCAGCTAAAACCTCTCATTCCCTGGAATTTGGGCTCTTCCTCTGCAATACATAAAGTGATAGATCAGCACCTAATAAAAGTGGGATTTTCTCTGAGCTGGAAATAAGTAGATAGAGCCTACTGTGGAAATGACAGGGCTTGCTTGTCATTGCAGATTTAATAACAATACTTGTAGTAACTCCAGCAAGGTGAGGGTCTTCAGAGGGCTTTGTCACAAACTGCTTTTTACTCCTTGCAAACTCTCTAGACTTTGGCTGTTCAAACTGTTCCAATGCTGCAGTCATGCAAATATCACAAGCTGTTCAACTTGTTCATTTATTCTCTTGGAAAGGCAGACAGAAAAAACAGCCTGGACTTGCACCCTGGAGGGAGCTGTGCAAAGCCAGGCTAAGGATTCTGGGGGGGAGCTGTGGAGTTTTCTGTTCTTTTGTTGATGATACTTCACTTTCTGTCATCTCTTAGCAAATAATGAATAACAGTGATGGTGTGCTGCGAGACATGAAATCTGGAAGTGTTTATCCCAGTGTGTGTGTGAAGCAGAGTCATCACCAGAGCCAAGTTTCTCACGGGCTGGTCTGGTCTGTGCCTGGGGCAGGAGTTTACAGCTATCTTGGTAATAAAGGTAATAAAGGCCTCTGGTATTTCTGCTTCCCAGGTTCCCTGTGCGTGGCAATTGCTGTCCCTTCTGGGATCAACACCTGTCTCAGATTTCCAGCAGTAACAAAGGGCTCTGCTCTATAAAACCCTCTGCTGTTTGTGTGTGGAGCACTTTGCTTTTCCACTCCAGGCCTGGAGGACACCGCAATATAAAAGATAAAAGCCAAGTGAAGCCGTTGCTGCAGTAGGCCTAAAACAAACTTTTAAAATCGTGAGGTTTTTCCTTCCTTCCCTTCGTGGTTTATTTTTGTCTTTCTTTTTTCTGTGGGGGAGGGAAGCGTGTGGTGAAGATTTATCTCTAAACACGAACTCTGAAACTTGGGGATGTTGCACTCGGTTGTTCGGGGATTTTTTATCACCTTCCCCACCTTAAAACTGTTTTTTGAAAATCAAGACTTCTACAAACTCAGTCCTGCAAACATTCCCATGGTTCATGGAAGCGCCTTTGCCCTGTGCAGCCTTAGGATGAGTAATAATGGTCCCAGCACATTCACACGTGCTCCAAGTCCTGCATGTTGTGAAGAATTTTGCCAGATCGAGCCTCCTGTAAGTCGGTGGAACTGATCACAGGTCTAATTTAACCATGTCATTCCCTTCCTGACATCTGCAGCTGTGGCACTGCCTGAGCTCTTGTCACTTCCATGCGTTTCTGAGAGATGCTTTCCCTGCAGTAATAGTGCTTCAATTTTTATTTTTCACTCTTCATAGCAGATCTGTTTAACAGCAGGGTTGCTGCTTCTTTGCACTCTAAAAGCATTTTGGACAGGATTGCTCGTAAAGTGATTTTTCAGCTTGCAGTGACTGCAGTCTGCTTGCTAAATCTCTATTTACTACTTTTCTTCGGGTTTTAAAGAAAGTGGAACATCAGATAATTAGTTTAACTCCTTGTTTCCAGTAATCACATCTCTCTGGGCCAGCAAATGTAAAACAAAAGGAGACTGAGGGAGGATGTGGCTTCATGTTACAGCACTGATTTAGCCTGGTGGCAGAACACCATTAAAAGGCATAATCCCATTTCTGGCTGTCTCTGAGTTTGCTGCAGTTCTGAGTCTCTTTTTATCTTTATGGCAACAGGACCACCCACTCTAATACCTTGTAAATGGTGCACTTTTAAATCAGAGCTTGTGGGTAGCGTTTTGACCTCTATTGAAATGAGTAACCTGGACAAGTGTGTCTTTCAGAAACACATCCTGTCTTTATTTAAAGATACCAAGACAGAGATTCCACTATGTTGTTTTTGGTTGTTTGGTTTTTTGTTTTTGTTTTTTTTTTTAGCAGCTAAAAATTTCCTCACATTAAAAAAAAAAGTACCATATTTCCATATTTCAGCTGCAATTGTCTCAGTGTCATCTTACAGCATTGCTTCATTTTACCTCTCTTGGCCAGACTGACAAATCCTGCATTATTCCCTTTTTCCCCTTCAGTAAACATACTTCTTACCCTGCTGCAATTCAGACCTCACTCATCATTGTCTTAACAGAAACAATGGATTGAAACTCTTATATCTTTTGTTTTAAAATGTTTTCTTTTGCCCTAAACTGGTTTTTGTGGGTTTATTTTAACCAAGCTGCTCACAGCTAATTGCTTTACAGGAGTCTAAAAGCAGTATGTTTAGAAAATTACCTTTTATCAACCAAATTTCTCCTTTAACAAGGGAATTAAACTGAATTTGAGACGATTGAAAGCTAGATTGCACCTTAATTCTGTGGGGGTCTTATCTTTTTCACTGGAGAGAAAATTTAACCCTGTAAATTTTCTTACAGGGTTAAGAAACCTGTGCCTGTAGAAGTCTCCCACCAAAGGATGTTAAATAAGGTGATGGTAAATTTTGTCTCATTATGGAGTTTTTTTAGTGGTTTGGGTTGTGTGCCCTTGTAGCTTGTGCTCCTTCAAAGGACTATTGTGAACCCAGCTCCAGGAGGGTAAAAATTGTGAAATCACATCCTGACTGCAGATTTAGTCTAAATTAAAGCCTGGGATTTGCCTCATGTTGGAGAGGGAAGGGATGTGGGAACGTGGCTGTCCCCATAGCCTGACACTTCTGTGGAACCCAAACTTCCCAAATTCCTCTGCAGGGGCAGCCCAGGCACAACTCCAGGGGTTTCCTTCTCCCCACCTGGAAAAGCCCTGGGATTATTTGTGGCACTTCTGATTCTGCCTGGAAGTAGTTTTGGAGAGTAAGAACTATTGAAGGAAGGTGGGCAAATTGCCCAGGAAAGTCTCTGATAAAGTCTCATTAAAAAACTCCTCACCCCTGAGGAGCAGAGCAGTGCTGGGTGATGAAGCTGTGCTATGGGTAGGAGCAGCAGTGAAGCAAATCAGAGTTGGGATTTGAGTGTGATTCCCACAATTTCAGGAAAAAATATGAATTTAACATCATCTATCTTCATTCTTATTTATCTTTGTTTTTATTTAAGATCTAGTAGGATTTTACAGTTTCAGAAAGAGGTGTGGGAAAGACAGATATTACCAATCCTTCAGATATTTCTTTTATGGGTAAATTCAGGACAGAACAATGTCTTGTTTCAAGCTGCACTTAGCATTTGTGCCCTGAGGGAAGAACAGGGCTGCAGAGCATCGAGGGCTTGCTTGGACAAGCTGCAATGAATGTTAAATAACTGGGAGCAGCTCGTGCTTTTAACTTAATAAATATACATTGTGGTAATGCTAGATGAGACCTCAGGATTATAATTATTTGAAATATGCTTTACAAGTGCTTAGCAAAGCAAAGCAGTTTGGAGTCTCAGTGAGGAGCACATGCTCGGAGGAGATGCAGGGAACTTTCCTTCATCCCAGGTGGTTTAAAGCAGCAGAAGACGTCTGCCTGTCCTTTGGCATCCAGCAGGGGTGGAAAATGTATTTAAATATATCTCATGATGGCAGAATGAGCCTCAGGTGGAGTCCAGAGTTGCTGAACACCTTGAGCAGTAAATTCTGCTGAGCTGAGATTGGTACCTTGAGCTTCTTGTGCCTGGAATGCTGCAGGTCCAGGGAATAATCAAATATTCCTTTTGACTGATTGATAAACTGATGCCCTTGGAAAGCTTAAAGGTCTGTGAGCAGAAGGATGAGTTCTTTAGCATTTACCTGAGTGGTTCTGAGGTCCAAAAGAAGCTCCCTCTGCCTGTTATTTCAGGGTCCCACTGTTGTGAGGTTGGTTAGATAAAAAGAGCTCCTGCTCAGAGGTGGTTGCCATTCTGTGGAATCTTTTATTTACTTTATTCTTGCATTTAATCTAGTGCAGGATGAACTCTGACACTTTGGAGGCATAAAGGAGGTAAGATTATAAACTGTTGTGGTGTAAATTGTCAAAAGGTGATTAATGCTGGGAGCTGTTTATTTATTGTGATTGTGTGGACAGTGGCCAGCACAGAGCTGCATTGTTCACCGTGATGCAAACCCTGGAGGCAAAGCTTGGGGCACTTCTGTTTCTGGGACAGAAACCCTGTGCAGCTGTGGTGTTGCACACACACAAAAAAGTGTTTGGAAAGCTCAGCCCCAGATTTTCGGGCTTCCTGGATGGTCTCACTGTGGGAATGGACTCCACAAAAATAATACTGGGAGCTGAGGTGCCTCTCCAGGGTCAGAATTGTTCTCCGTGTGCATAATTGGACTTTCCGGACTTACCACAACCTGTAGCTTTGAGCAGGCACAAAGAAATGTAGAAAACCTTCAAGCTCTGCCCAAACATCTTTTTTTTGGATGACTCTGGGGAAACCTGGAAGCTATTTAAAATGGCAGAGTGATTAATTTCCACTTCATTTCTTCAGCTGGAGTCAATAGTTGGACAAGAGCTGCACCCTGGGAACCAAGCATTTTAATGCAGGCTGAGAAGAAAGGAGATTGCTCACATACCTTTTGGCTTGTTTCTGCTCAAAATAGCTCATACAAATGGAAATTGGTGCCCAACTTGCCCTAACTGGACCTGAAGTGGGCCCTGTTCTTTCTCTCAGCTTGGGGGGGCTGTCACAGCCTGTCCCTAAGTAAACCTGATGTGCATTTAATGATGTTTGATTTCTCTGGTGAAGTTTTAGAGTTGGACTGTTCCTCTTTGGGGTTGCTCAGTCAGAATTCACATCCAGGGTGTAATACATGGATAAAGGAAGCACTCCAGCATTTTCTCAATCTCTGGATTTCCTGGGTGCTCACATGCAGCAGTTTGTGGTGTCTCCAGTTTTTTGAGGGAGCACATTCCCATTTTTCCTGTTCCTCCTCTGTGCAGCACATGAGCTGTTTCCTGTTGGCAGCAGGAGGGATGATTTAAAAGTGGTTTAAAAGCAGCTCTGCCATTGCATTCCAGGGCAAAACTCAGCCAGCTCCCAGCTGCCTTCCTTCCCAGCCACTCCTCAGATCTAAGCAGGGGATGGGATGCACCCGGCAGGAATTGTGGCACCAACAGCCCATTCCCAGGGAAAGTGTGCCCGAGGCCGCATGAAGGGGAAGGAGGGAGGTGGGACGGGGCCACTTGGCTCTGGAGGAGCAGCCTGGGGTGAGCAGGACAATGCAGGAGTTCACTTCCTCCTCCAGAAAATGGCCAGGCTCATCATGTGCTCCAGCAAAATTTATGGGATACTCACATGTACAGGTTTTTTTTTGTTTGGATTTTGAAAAGAAGGATCAGCTTGCAGAACTGTTAGATGTTGATGCCAGATGTATTTGGATGTGGTTTGCTTTGTTCTTAAACAATAGACAGTTTTAAAGAAAGAGGAATATTCCTTGTGCCCATATGTCCCATTGTTTCCAGCATGGGTATAATCCTGGCTACAGGGCTCAGCATTATCATGCTGATTCTGCTGGGAGTGACTCATACAGTTGGATATTTGTCATCCAGTTTGTGGAATCTTTGATCTCTGCCCTTCTTTTCTGATCAAATCTGGGGTCTGCATCCTGTGCTGAAGCTGGGACACACTTCTTTCTGAAAGAGGAAATTCCAGCACTGCACACCCAAGAGGTGCTGGGACTGTTAGGTGTAAGCACTTAGTTCTGTTGCAGTTTTTCAGGGTGTTGTGTTTTACCAGCAGGGATTTCAAAGGGAAATAATATGCAGATTAAAAAAAAATTCTGATGGCAGACCAACAGCATGAATTTAAAAAATAATTTTCAGGATACTCAGAAAGGAACAAAGAAATCCTCCTGGTGACACTTTTATTGTAAGCTAAGCATCTCCTTCTTCCATGAGGGTACATAAAATGTACTTTGAAAATGATAGCAAGCTATCAGGAACTCATGCACCTGAGGATCATTTAGCTTTTTTTTTCTTATTTGGAATTCTCAGGTCTTAAATTAACTTACCTAAGATATCAAGGAGTATCTTTGCTTTCTCCCTGAAATTCAGGGCTGATGGCTGAAGTTACTACAACACGATTTCCTGGCTGTGTGGACTAGGAGTGATGAAACCATAATTGGATTAAATGTTTTCCTTTACCGTTGGGGACACGGATAACATTTGTGTCTTTGAGTAGTTTTGTTCTGCCCGTGCTGGTTAAAGGTCCTGGGCTGGTGGCTGTGTCACAAAGGGCTGAATAGCAGATGGCAACCGTGGAAGTGTAAATTAGCAGCAGGTGACAGGTCTGGAGAGCCACTGATGGTGCAGGGCCCATTCTAGGGGTAAAGTGCTAGATATTCCAGAATAGAACTTCTTGGAATCTTTCACTCAGTTAACCCATCAGGAATTCTTTCTTCTGTCTGTTTACACTTTGTCTGGGTGTTCTTTTATTCACCAAAATAACTTGTTGTGTGAGACCTGGATTTAAATTTATGGACAAAAATTCCTAGGCTTTACAGTAGCCAAAATTTGTATTTTTGATTTTTTTGTCCTTCTTTCCTGTTCACATTCAGGTACACAAAGGTGAGAGGAGGAAGGAGAGTGGACCTAAGGATCCCATCTGAGGTGCCTGGGGGAATTTTGGTTCTCTCCAGCAATTTTTTGCTGACTTGGGAGTGGTGGTGACAGATTTTGCAAAAAATAACATCTGGTGTCCTGAGCCAAGTGAGTCCTGAGCGTGACTCAAGGTTTTCCAGGGAAATGGTGGATTTAGCAATACAGGATTATCATATTGGCTTGGGTACCTGCTGGTGTGTGAGGCATCACAGCAGCTTCCAGCCTTCCCAAAAAGATCTTGGCAAAGGTGGCAGCAAAAGAAAAGCAAGTCTCTGGGCCTTCATATAACACGAGCATAAGATGTTTGATTACCTTCTACAGCAAAAAAAAAATTTAAATTTTTTTAACCTAATTTTAGTCAATTACTCAAAATGGCAATCACATTTTTAAATGCCTTTAGTGTTGGATTTATTGCCTTTTTTTTGCCTCAAAGAATTATAAAAGTCCAACCAAGTTAAGGCATAACATGAATGGAGTAGCACAGCAACCCCAATTATGCTTTCCCCAGCCTAATAAATAATGAAATGGATATGCAGAGAGTTGCACAACAGTGTTTGGATGGTGATGCTTTACTCCATGACTGCTCCCTAGCATGGAAATATTACATTAACACTGGATAAAAGGGAAATACACAACTTAAAGTCAGGAGAGGTATCAGGCTTGCTGGTAAAGATCTTCAAATCCAGCTGTTGCTGCAAATCTGGAAATTACTTAATTACTTTTGTGTGCAGCAGAATTTCTCAGGTGTTCCCTTTTCAGCTCTGGAAGTGTGCAGGGAAGGTGGAGTGTGGAAAATCAGCATTTCCAGGTCCATTTTCAGCTCTGGAAGTGTGGACAATCAGCATTTCCAGGACTGGCTGAGCTCTCCTGGCTGGAGCAAGTGGAAGTTGAGAACTGACTCAACTTCATGGTAGGTAAAGGAGTGATTTCAAACACAAGCAATTTATCTGCATATTGGTGAGGATTTATTTGTGGCTGGATTTCATTGTTTGGAAATATTTGTGGTTTTACTCCAAGGGGAGTTCTGGAGGGGGGAACTGCCCCAAATTGCTTTTGCAGCTGCCGGAGGCTCCGTGAGCTTTTCCTGCTCTCCAGCCAGAGCTGCTGCTCATTTTTCAGGATTTTTGTCCCGTTTCAGCCCCGAGCAGCTGTGTGTGCTGCCCCTGGGGCTGTGTTCTGTCCTGCCCTGCAGGGGGACACAGCAGGGACAAACGGGACCAGAGCTGGGACAGATCTCAGATCCAACCCGGTCTCTCTGGGCTCTGCATTCCCTCTGGAATTCAGATCCTGCTTCCTGCTGGGTGAAGCAATCGCTGCTGGGTGGGTCTGGCCCTTTCTGCTCTCAGGGCTGGCTTTCCTGCCCGCCTCGGTGACGATGAGTGGCATCATCTTTGGCATCACTTTGGGGCTGGATCACCCGGCAGCTGCAGCTCAGAGCTCTTCTTGTTTTCAGTCTTGCAGGGGTGCAGATCAGGGTCCCATTCCGTTATATTTTCTTGCTTAGAGACACACACATAAATTTATTACATACATACATTTATTTTTTAAAACATGTGATAATTTTTCCCTTTTTACTTATTTTTTTCAATAAGAAAAAGACATTGGCAGCATCTTTAAGCCACACTTAGCAAGCAGTTCAGGTGAACACCGAGGTGTGACCTGAGCTCCCCCTGCACTAAGGGAAAGTCTCTCTCTCCCAAGCTTTAGGAGCAGCAAGAGAGGACTCAAAGAGTAACTCAAATAATAACTCCTGTTACTCAGCGCTCAGGAATGCCTTTTTTTCCCTTTTTACTTAATTTTTCAATAAGAAAAAGACATCAGGAGCATCTTTAAGCCACCCTTAGCAAGCAGTCCAGGTTGAAGGCTGATGTGTGACCCAAGCTGGCACTGCAGCATAAGGGAAAGTCTCTCCCAAACTTTAGGAGCAGTACAGAGAACTCAAAGAATAACTCCTGTAATTCAGCGCTCAGGAATGTAATTTTCCCCCCTTTTTACTTAATTTTTCAATAAGAAAAAGACATCAGGAGCATCTTTAAGCCACCCTTAGCAAGCAGTTCAGGTGAACGCTGAGGTGTGGCCACTGCAGCATGAGGGCAAGTCTCTCCAAAGCTTTAGACGCAGCAAGAGAGGACTCAAAGAGTAACTCAAAGAATAATTCAGCACTCAGGAGTGCCATTTTTTCCCTTTTTACTTAATTTTTCAATAAGAAAAAGACATCAGGAGCATCTTTAAGCCACCCTTAGCAAGCAGTCCAGGCTGAAGGCTGATGTGTGACCCGAGCTGGCACTGCAGCATCCATCCTGCACTAAGGGAAGGTCTCTCCCAAGCTTTAGGAGAGCCCGGGCTCAAAGAGGCTCCTGTTATTCAGCGCTCAGGAATGCAGAGCCTTGCTCCAGCCGGGGTGTGGGCGGCTGTTTGGTTTGCGGTTCTTGCTGGGGGGTGGGTGATTTTTAAAAGCACTTGCTGAATTCGCATTTGGGTGAATAATGGCTACTTTATACACAAATGATAAATGTTAGTCACAGCCGAGCAAAAGAAGTTTCTTGTGTTGGTCATGGATTTGGCGTATCAAAAAAGGGAGAGGGGAAAGGGAAAAGAGAGAGCAAGGCCAGGGTTTCAGTGCTTCAGAAAGTGCAAATTAAACAGAGCTGCATTTATGTTATGTGACATCTCTAAGCCTTTGGCTCTCTCGACTTAATGCCAGATATCTAATTTGGAAATATTTATTGTAACTGGCATATCTTTTAGAGGCCTGTCATCAAACTGTCCTTGCTAACTTGGTTCTGTTAAGTGACTTTTTTTTTCAGTTCTTCAGTCAGATGAATTTCTGCTTTCCTATGGCACTTAGTGACTGCTACAGAAAAGCTTCTAGGACCTTAGCTGAATTTATGCACTGGGTTATTTTTGGTTTGCTTTAGTTTTTTGGTTTTTTTTAATCTGGAATCAAAGATTCAAGCTGCATTCCTAGAGTGCTAAAAGTGTCTCTGACAGAACACCTTGATATTTATTTTTTTCCCCAAGTGCTGGGGGCTCACCAGCCCCTCTCAGACTCACACTCTGCTGACCTGATTTTTTCAGGTTACTTCAGTGCATTAATATGGAATGAGGATAGAGTTCTACATGAAAAAACAAAGAGCAGGTTAGGCATAGAACCTGTTTGAGGATGGAATTTTATTTTCCAGCTGCCTTTGCTTTCTAAACACTTTATTTGCTTATTGTTGATTTGCTGTTATTGCTTCTTTAAAAAAGCAAAGCCCAGTGCTGGGCTGAGGCTGAGGTTAATCCCTGTGCCTGGGTCACTGAGATTCTTCTCTGGATCCAATATTTCTTGCTCTCCTGCTGTTCTCAGCCAGGTGCCCAGAATTCCCAGCTGTCATACCTGCCTTAACTCGCTGTTAGATCCCAAAAGAAGCATCCCAGGCTGTAGAATCCAATCACAGGCTTTGCTTTTGGGGAAAAAAAAATACAAAATCCAGAGTACATCAGTGTAGCAGCTCCCAGAAGGGCACACAAAGGTTTAGGGAGGGAGGTGGAGATGATGTTGATGTGAAACAGATCCTTCCAAATCTTTGCTGCTCTGGTTGGTTCCTCTCTGCCCCAACAGTGAGAATTGTTTAAAACTGGGCTTGGCTTTGCTTCTTTTAAATTATGTGTCAAATACCGAGCCTGAGACCCAAATGGAAGCAATTCAGGACACTCTGGATGAGGCTGAAGCAAAGGGAAACTGTTCAGGATGCTCTGGATGAAGCTGGACTCTGACTCCTTGCTCTGCTAAACATCCTGGCAAAAGTGGATTAGAGAAATCCCAGTTCCACTGGAGGGAAAAGGATTCCTCCTCCTGACTTCCATGCAGCAGCTACAGAGGGTCGCTGAGGCAAGTTTTTAATTAATTTTTGTTGGGGGGAGAGGAATCCACAAATATTTCCCTGATTTCTGAGAGATGAAAAGGGGCTGCCTATCGCTTTTAACGTCAATGATGTTAATAATGCAAAGCCACAAAAAGGAAATTAAACTTTAAAAACCATGTTAAAATAACACCGAGAATTTGACTAGAGCCCACAGAGGCAAGAAAGTTCAAAGGGAAGGGTGAACTTTATCTGACCCTGACGTGCCTAGGAATTGCAACACAATTTCTATGTAATATTATCCAATTTTTAGAGAGGCTGTAGCAGAACAGGAAGAGGAAGGTTACTGGCAGCCTATTTAAAATTGAAGTTATTACCTGTGTAGTTTGTACAATGCTGGGAGAAAAAAAAGACTTTAAAATCATCATTTTACCTATCCAAGCTCTGAAATTATTTTATATGTGCATATTTAGATGATGCCTATCAGAAAAGTAAAAATATTCTTAAACTTACAGGTTTTCTGCTTACTTTTTTTCCCCAGAGAAGGTATATGAAAAAAATATCTTTCCTGTGGAGGTTATTACTCTGTTGTTCCTCTAAACTTTTCGATTTTTAAGCCATAAATCACTTCACTTGGTATATGTTTCTTATTAAACACCACTAAACTTTCTACTCTGTCTTCGTGGCAGGTGGTTTGATGGTTTTTTCCTTATTCTTGTTGTGCTGTCTTGGTTTTTGTGTACATCCATGTGGGGGGAGAATTTTCAGTGGGTTTTTTTTTTTGCTAGTTTGGAGTTTCATTACAGATGCTGATGTATTCTGGCCCTGCACTTGAAATACTGTCAAGAAATGCAGCACTTAACAAGCTGGGAAATTCTTGAGTTAATGAGTGTTGCCTTTCTCACAGGTGCTACAACTCTTTGCAGTTTTGGCTTCAGGAGGAGTTTTTAATCAGAGCTTTGAGTGTTTGCTTGTGTCCTGGCAGCCTGGGGGGAGATGGGTGCCAGCTGCCTTCTTCCCAGCACATGGTGCAGGCTGCCAGGGGAGATGAGCTCCTCCACCAGAGGAGCTTCCCCTCTGTTCCTCCTTGTGTTCACCCCTGGGGCTGCACCTCCATGCTGGGAACCTCTCTATTTCCTCTGTTCTGGCAAAAACCTCACTTCCCTGTCACTCCTGCAGGTTCCAGAGGATTTTTAAGCCATAAGATCCCTTCTGCTTTTGGTGTCTGCAGTCACTTCCAGTGGTGTTTTGGTTTTCCCAGAACTGATGTAGGTGTTCCTCACTAATGCTGTTAAAATGATTAAAAGTCTTCCAGCCAAATCCTCTGCTGTGCCTGCAGCCTGATGTGCTTGGCTGACCAGAAAACCCCAAACCCCAGGGCAGCCCAGAAGGTGCAGAGGTGTTTGTGGCCTGGGCTGGAATTTGCACATGAGTTACTCAGGGTGCAAAAGTGAAGCTGCTCCAGACCCCTGAGGTCGGGGCTGGGTAAGTTGGAGTCACTGACTCAGAAAGGAGGGAAATCCTCCTGTGGAGAGAGCCTGGGCAGCCTCAGCTTTTGGATGTGTTAGATGGGGAATGTGCCCAGGTGGGTGGAAAGGATCTTGGGGAGAGTTTTCCCCTTGTTCTGCTCTAACCTTGTCTCTGCAGATCCATGAGCTCCTCAGTTTCAGTGGTGCCGCTCAGAGGTTGCCCAAGCCCTGTGGTTTCACTCTGGCTGTGCTTCACTGTTTTCCTGACTCCTTGGAGGGCAAATTGGGCTGTTTGTCAGCAGAAGGGGAAGGTTTTTTTGGTGAAGTGTGAAGCTGCAACGTGGGCACTTCAATTCGGTTTTGTGTTTGCTTTCTTGGAGAAGCTCCAGTGGAGCTCTTCTCCTCTGAGTAACCCTGGAGGCCTCCTGCACAGCCTGAACACATGGAATTCCCACAAGAGACACTCCAAAAGAATTTTTTTTTTTTAAATAGCAGCCAATTAATGAGAGACTGCTGCTGTAAAGACTCACTGCGTACTCATTCAAAATGTATTTGGTTCTGCCAAACCACATAGAATAGATGGGACAGAGACATGAACATTTGCAAGGGAGGAGTCACTATTTCATTTTCCCAGTGACCTGTGGGAGACCCAGAGAGGGTGACTGGTCAAGGGCAATCTACAGAATTCACTGCTGGAGCAACATGGGAATGACGTGGAAGCCCTGGACTGTGAGAAGATTTTTTTATTATTTTTTTTAAAGTTATCATAAGCAAATCTATACACAGACACGACTGGCCTGATCCAAAGCCTGTGTGTGTTTCCCAAACTCCTCCTGAGCTTTGGATCAAGTCCTAAGTCTGCAAAGAGGAGCAAGGGAGTTGTTTTTGGGGGTTATGTCTGTCCTGGGCTCTGGCTGAGGCAGTAGGGGTGGCTGTGCTGTGATAAGGGTGTGAGCATTGCACATGTGATCTACACACACTTCTCCAAGGTTTGGGCAGGAAGGCTGTAACAACCAGGGGAAATATTAGACACATCTGTTTTACAGTAGAATATATGTAAAAAAGGTTAATCTTCGTGCTGTAAGTTATTATGAAGAACTTCCTGTCCTGCAAGATAAAAGATAAAGTTTATTATTATTTCTTGTTGCAGTTAGTTTCTCAAAGAACACACGTGTGATAGGGGGACAGCATTGCACACGTGGCACAAGAGAACTTGGAGAGTTGCACTCCTGTTCTTGTCATCCTGCAGGTCTGTGAGTGTCCCTGTGCCTCAGTTTCCTTGCTTTGAAATGGAGCAAACCATTCCCTGGGGCGCTGAGACAAGTGAGTGAAAGTGTATCAGAAATGGACTTGTCTGATGAAATGGGACCCAGAGAATTGCATAATTCCGTTCAAGATAAAACTTTATTTCTCAGGTTATTGTGGGCATTAAATTGTGTAATGGTGTAAGAAGGGAAAATTGAATGCTCTTGAAAACCTCGTGTAGAATTTCAGCGTGGTGAGCAATGTTTCTTTTTGGGGATAGAGCAGGGGGCAGGGGCTGCATTGCAGCATCCCTGTGGCATGGCAGGGAGCAAACTGCAGAGAAGGCTGACCTAAAACCCAAACTAGTTCCTGGAGTGGCTCAAGTAGGATTGATCTGGTGGAAAATCCCTAACAATGGGTCAGGATGTGTTAGCAGTTGGAAAAGCTTTGAATACCTTGCAGGTTGCTTGAGGATGATCAAACAGGATTTCTTAGAACTTCACTTTTTTTTTTCCCCCCAAAAGAAATTAATCCAAATTTTTAGGAGAAAAGGAGTCAAAACTTGTCTTGCCAAGAATCATGGGCAGATGAAGAGGAGGAAAAGAGCAGTGAGTAAATATGCTTATTGGTAAGGTATTTTTAAGGCAGAAAAGTAAAACCAGAGAGTTAAATTTTGGAGTCACCAGTATTTTTAAAATTTTATTGGTGAAGTGTTTGGTCTCTCAGTGACTTCACTCAGATAATTTTGGTCAATTATTTTGTATAACTCTGCCTCATGGGAGGATGCCCTCCCAGTACAGAGGCTCTTTTATCAGTCTGTGTCCTGATTTGCCACTAAATGCTGTGGGAGTTTCCCCAGAGGCATGTGATGTTTTGGCTGCACCTCTGCTAGTTCAGATCTGACCCCTCAGATGGGTTTTTGTGTGCACAGAGGGGCAGGACCAGGCTGTGACAGCACCAGGCAAGGGAAGGAAGGGAGCTGAGCAGTTTGCAGCTCCTCCTGAGCTTTTCAGGCTGGCAGTGACTGTGATGGGGAATGGCTCTGCCTGCTGGGCACCCAGTGCTGAGCTGGTGCACAAACCAGGGGCACTGAGCATCCCTTGGCCAGCCCCAGCAGCCAGCAGGGCAGTGAGAGCAGAAGGATCCTTAGAGAACAGGCTCTGCCTCAGCAGCTTGGGAGAGAGCACTGGGATCTGCTCTGGAGCTCTAGTCCCCGCTGGAAAGGAGATTCCAGAATCCCACAGGGCTGGGAATGACTTCTGGAGATGCTCCAGTCCAACTCCCCTAAAGCTAAGCTGGTTCTGTGCTGCTCTGGCTTCTGGGCAGCTCCAACCTGCTTTAAGAATTTAACCAAGCTTGGAAATGTCCCCAAAAAGCTGAGTTTTACTGCAGAGTGTTGTGCCTTAGTGATGTTCTCCAAGGTAACTAAACAGCCTGCCAGTATAACTTTGTATCACTTAAAAATGTTAATTAATTTATCATGGGGTAAAAGGCATCCTTAGTGATGCTGCTGCAGCAACAGTAGGGCTTCTGGCAAAAAAAAAGGATCACAAGAAACACATTTTAATTCAATTTAATAGGGGAAGAGGAGAGTCCCAAAGCTCTGTATGGGATTTCTGCAAGTTTGAAACCCAGCCCTGTGCTCCCCTGCCCACCAGCAAATAACACAGAGCCCAAATGTTCAGTGGAGCTGGAGTTGGGTCGTGGTTAAGAGAGAAAGGCCTTGATTGCATAAACAGAACCAAAACACAAGGAACAATTGGTAAGAGAAAGAACAAGGAGAAAAAAAAAGTCTTTCTAAATAATTTAAATCAGTAACACCCCACATGAAGGAGAGCTTGTTCTTTGGGAATGTGGTCCCACAAGGAGTGGTGAGTACATGCAGCCCACAATTTTGACAAGGTCAAACCATCAATTTTTCACAAGATTTGTTCTCTGTTTGTTGTTCTGGGGGCTTGGGTTTGGTTTTTTGGCAAAGCAAGTTGCTTTTACTTTGTGACTTTCAGGCATGGTGACTGGAAATGTGCATTTTTTCATCAATGGAGAACATACACTTTGATATTTTTGGTATTGTGCCACCCCTAAGAGCCATTTAATTAAAAGTTGGACTCAGTGGTCCTCCTTGGTTCCTTCCAGCTTGGAATATTCTGTAAGTGCTGCCTGCTGAGCCATTAGTACCAGTTAAGCTCATGGTGACACTGACCTTCATTTATCACCCTTCATTCCCAGCCATCAAGATCTCATTGTCTGTAATCTATCACAAAATGCCATTTTAAAAGCAATTCTTGCTGTGAAGGAAACAAAGCAAGCCCAGCAATGGTAATTTAGAAGTGTGCTCTGTTTCTGCATCCTGCATGGACCTTTTCCTGGTGGAGAATAAAGAGAAGTGAACTGGCAGAGCAGTGAGAGGGATCCTTTCACACCCTCTCAGTGCCTCCTTCCCAACCTGCAGCTCTCAAGGTACCTCAGATTTATTTTATTTTCTTTACCTCATCTCCAAACCCCCTTGCCCAGCAGCTGCAGCCCCAGCACTGAGATTTGTCCTTTTTGTGCCATTTTATCGTCTATTTAAAAAGAGCCCATTGTGCCTCTCCCCTTCCTGTCTCTGCTCCTTTGTGCCTTTTTCCTGTTCCAGATGTTGTACCACAGGGCTCCTCTGGAACTCGCTGCTCCCTTGGGGTTTAGTTGCTATTTTTGGGGACAAATTGTGACAAGAGGAACAGGAAAGCTGAGCTTCCCTCCCAGCCTGGCCCTCTCCTCGTTCCTCAGCTTCTGCTCTGTACTGAAAAACCTGATTATTCTCCCAAAATTATCATTATCATCTACTTGAGAAATATTTCACTTTTTCTGAGTGGAGACTTCCAGAGCCCGTTGCCTTTTGTGCTGTTGGTAGAATCCAAACCAGTGATTCCATGGGAATTTTTTCCAGTGTGGCAGTGAACATTCTGTTTTCTGGAAGGTGGATCCTGGACAGCCATACTGCTAAAATAAACACAGTGCTGAAGGAAATCAGCTTGTGGTTAATTAGCAGCACAGAGAATGAATATGGATCAGTGTTCAGATGTTTGAATTGGAAGTTCTTTATGTAACTTTACAGCCTTGGATGCACTAGCATTTTTTCAAATCCTAAAGAACCATCAAAAAAAATATTTTAAAAGCTCTTTTGAAGGCAGCTTTCTGTATTAAACTGATTGAACCAAGGGCTGGTGATGTCATTTCCCACAAACTTACTGCAAAACTCTCCTATAAAAACCTAATGTTAGGAAAACCACAGCAAAATGAGAGCAGCAAAGCCATGTGCCCAAGGAATAATAAATAATGCCATCAGAGGTGGAGGAGCAGCACTCTTGCACCACCCCTGGCAAGAGCCCAGGTGGCTTTTCCCTGGAGAGGTGTTTGAAAGCCTCCCATCCTCCTTGAAGCTCTTTGTGCAGTGCTGACACTTCTCAGCACGGGTGTCTTGAGGATTCCTGTGATCCTGATGAGGAGAAAAAAAAAAAAAACCAGCCTGGTTGTAAAACAGCTTTTTGAAACAAAATGTTCCATCGAGAGCGAGCTGGCAGCACCATTGTGTGCTTTCTTTGAAATGTCTGCTGATTTAAAGGGAGGCACTTCTGATCTGCTTTGGTGTATTTTTGTGGCTTCCTTTGGTTGGTTTTTTTTTAAGGTTCTCCTTGAAGCAATGCAAGGGCTCGCTGTGCATTAACACCAGCCAGCAATGCCATTCTGGAGCTCTGTGCATATGGAAAGTCCTGGGATTTTTACTGTTGAAAAAGGAATATCTGTGTGAAGGTAATCAAGTTTGAAAAATATATTTCACTAAATTTGTTGTGAACATTCTGTGTAAAGTATAAGTCAAAGAGGTTTAATGTTGTGACAAAGCAGAGCAAAATAATCTCAGAAAAGAAATACAATTAATCCTTTTGTGTACCAAGCTCCACTGTCTGTTCCCTCCCCAAAATATCCACCAGGCTGTTTTTTAGATAAGATGAACCTGATGCATTTTCCGCTGTGCTGAATTTTGGGCAGAGTACTCTGGGATTGCACTGGTGAAGTACAAACCCAGCTGGGCTGGGGCAGTTTGGGCCAGGATTGCTTCAGGAGGTGGGCAACCAAATTAAATGTGTTGAAATAAGAGAGTAAATGCCCTGCTGGGGGTTTGGGCAGTGCCCAGAGGTTCCCACAGAGCTCAAAAAGTCTCTTTTCCCCTTCCCATGGACTTGTGCAATGATTTCCACCAGCAGGGCAGAAATCTCTGGATCCTCAGCCACAGAGGAAACATCAGGAGCCTTTTGGATAAGGCAAAACCAGGAGGCTGCTGGCTGGGAAATCCTTTCTAGAGCAAAGCAGGCTGCACTGGTGTTAACTCTGTGTCACTGGGTCCTTCACACAGGCTGCTGCAAATTCATCCTTTATTTCTGGGGAAAAGACATTTGGAGTTACCTTTTCCATCCAGTGAAAACTTTGGCTTTAAGTTTTTTCAAATGTTCCAAGAAAGCAAATGAAATGTTGACTTTAAGCACCTCAGTTAAATACTCCCAAGCTGTGAAAGTGCACATTTAATAGGGGAAAGTTCTGGTTTTAATGCAGTAGTTTGCATTTATAGGAAAGATAAACCCAGTCTGAAGTAACATTTCTCTGAGCCTTTTTTGGTAGAATTTGATCAGTGGTTTAAGTTCCAGGAACACTTCAAAGCAGGCAGTTCTCATTGGCCATTTGCAAAATCACCTTCTGAGACTGAGGCTCTGGAAATGCATTTATTCATAGAATATGTCTTGCATTAGTCCTCAGTTGGCCAACAAAATTATCTAAGGCATGTCTGAGGCAGCTACTAAAAAGAAACTTAAAAGACATTACTGTTCTAGTGAAGATGATGCAATACACTCGAGCTATTATCAGTCTCCAAGTAAAATTAAATACATTCAAATGAACTTGTTCTGAAGGGATTTGATGAATACAGAGCTTTAAAGAGAAGTTGCTTTGAGTGGAGGCCCACCCTTGTTAATTTGTTGTGCCTGAAAACTGAGGTGAAAGGAGGGTGCCTGTAGCCACCCCTGAGCTGAGCCCAGGTTTGCATGGCATGAAAAGGAAGTGACACATGATATTCCATGTTGTTTTTCCTCATCTCACAGGCCAGGCCTACAACACTGGAATTTTGCAGCAGGAAGCAAAATGCTAAATAAGTTGGCTTTTATTCAGATGGAGCAGAGTGGGGTGAATGTTCCCTTTAAATCAGAATTCATAGCTGTTGCCTTGAGGTACCTCAGACAGCACTGCCTGCTGGGGCTGAAATAAAATGTTATTTTTATTTGATAAAACACTTCATTATCTAAGAGAACAGCAGTGTTTTAAGATTTCAAAGTCCCTTTCATCCTCAGTGAGCACAGCAAAGCTCTGCCTCAATGCAGGAATTCTGCAGGGCCCTCTGAGGCCATGCTCAGATGGAACAGTTAAATGAATGGAGCTGATGCACAAAGTCCAGCGAATGCCCCCCACATTCCAAGCACATTCCAAGGCTTCTGGAATGCCAAGGTTCCCTGGGCACCTCGCTGGAGCAGGTGGGGATGGCAGGGCTGGGGAGCAGGTGGCTGCTGCTCCACACCCCTGTGACAAATGGCACCGTGCATTCCGGATTCCTGGCTCCACAGCCCTCTGGGGAATGTCTCACGTCTGTCAGAAAACAATTAAGAGCCCATTAGCAGGAAATGCTTTTGCCAAGGCAGCACCTGACACAGCCACTGGATGCACCTTCACTTGTGAGGCAGGAATGCAGCAGCCTTGCTCAGGGAAGGATTCCCCCACTGGGCAGCCTGGCCCTGCCCCAGCCCTTTCAGTTATTTTATATTTTATTTTACTTTAACCTCCTCTCCTCTCCTCTCCTCTCCTCTCCTCTCCTCTC
>VXBI01012881.1:542805-565910 GCA_013397375.1 Toxostoma redivivum
CCCTCTTTCTTTCCCTTCCCTTATTTTTAATTTAATTTCATTTTTATTTTATTCTTAACATCAAGTGCTTGAAAAAACCCAACACCACCTTTTTCTTTGCATGGTTTCCATATCAGTGCCTCTTGTAGCCATCCATGTTGCTTTTTTGATTACTAAATAGTAGCTGGCTGAGCAGCCAGAGCTTTTATAGCAGTGAAATCCTTCTGTGTGGGAGTGTGTGGCCCTTGTGGAAGTTTCAAAGGCAGAGACAATCTTATCTTCCTAAAAAATACGAGTAAATATTAAAGAGCAGATTTTAAAAGAATCCCCAAGAGTCATGGTAATTTATCAAGGGTGATCAGCAGAGGAAAGCAGAAAGGGTTGGTGCTCTTTGCTTTACTCATACACACATTCCCCTTCCTGATGCCACTCTGATTTGCAGAAAAATGTATATTTTTAGTTCTTAGCATGTATTTTCCCCTCTTTTCTTTCCCTGCTGTAAAAAGAAACCGTGTATTTCCCAGGATTTGCTCACCTGGGCTTCAGCACCCATGTTTTGAAAGTGAAATCTGATTAATTGCTGCAGGAAGAATGGGATGGGGATGTTTTTAATTTCTTTTCCCCGTGAAGCCACTTCACACCCTGGTACACAGCTCCTGGGACAGCTGCTCCTTCCTGTTTGTCTGTCTCATTTACCTGCTCATCCTGCTGAAAATGGAAATTCCTGGGTCAGGGACTTTCTCTTCCCTGCTGGTTGTGTATTAGGGCTGATATTTGGTTGGGGTTTAGCGGGGATTAGTGGGTGCTGCCATAAAACAATCGGCATCCTCAAGAGCCAGCGGTGTGAAGGGCCGGAATGGAATTTGCTGAATTCATTCCATGTGCAAATGAGCACACACAGGTTCAGCTGGAGAGCTCTCCTGGGAGGAAACAAACCTTTCAGGTTTGGGGAGCTGCTTTTGTTTGCTTTTCTGGACACCCTCTTCCAGCTGAGAACTTTGTGTAGCTCTGGGCACAGGGGAGGTTCTGAGCACAGATTAAACTGTCTGAATGCTCCTGGGTTCTACCCCAGGCTCATTCAGGGTTGGTTTTTTTGGTTTTTTTTTTTTGTTTTGGGAACTGTTGTGCATAACTGCATTCATAATTTCAAGCTCTGACATCTATTTTTGTGGTGTTGGAACTCCTGGAGTGTTTCCAGTATCCTTGCACACTTGCACAGCAGGGACCTGCCACTTGTATTTACAGAAAAGCATTGAGAGCAATGGGGACAATTCTGATAAGGATAAAACACTTAAAAAGCACCTGATGATTTTGAGAACTTGGGTTTAATTACCAAATCCAGCTAAGCTTTATGTGCTAGAACAAGAAATTCATCTCACTTTGCTCTGTTGGAGAACTGTGTCCCCAGAGCCTCACTTTTTTCAATCTGGTGTGGCTTTTACCATTCCCTCATTTATGTTAAACAAAATATTTTCCCCTTCAAGCCCAAATATTCCAAATGGGAGCAAGGAATGCAGAATATGATGTATTCCAGTTACCTGGGGCACTCATGTTTTATCTTTGATTTGTGCTGAGAGAAAGGAGATACCAACAAGCCCGTCCCTGGCAGGGAGGAGGAGGAGAAGTATTTTCAGAATTACAACCCTGTGGTGAATCAGCACATCCCCTGGCTGGGTTTCCTGCTGTGGGCAGGGTGTGGTGCAGCCCTGGGTGCAGGGATGGGACCCCAACGTGCCCCTTCCTCACCTCTCCCAACTCCTGAGACAACCCAGCCACGCTTCCACCAGAGCTTCCCACCACTGTTCCCAAACACAGTGGGATTTGTGGGGTGAGGAGCATGGGGATCTGGGATGGAGGAGCACAGGTCATCTGGGATGGAGGCTGCAGGGGGGAGCACAGGAGATCTGGGATGGAGGTTGCAGTTAGTCACAAACCACTGTCCTACTTTCTGGTATGGGTGGCCTGCTTTGCACAATGGTGCCAGTTCACATCGGGTATTTACAGAGCACAGGCAGGATGTGTGCCGGGCTGTCGCACTGCATTATCTGCTCCTGCTGTATTTTTAGACTCTTGCTTCCATGACAAAATATTCAGTGACAGTATATTTGCCCACAAGCCTTTGAAGGTCTGTTTTTGCCTCATGGAAGAGCTCCCATTGTTTGGGATTCAGCCAGCCTTTAAGCAGCAGTGCTGTGTGTTTTACATGTCATCTCCATAATGTTTCTAGAAACAAACTTTGGGTTGCTTTCAGTAAAGCCTTAGAAAGGTTGAGTTTGTGGCAGGCTGGCTGCTGCTCAGTCCTCGGTGCCAAACAAGTTGTGGGGAATGTTGTGAAAGCTGTGGGGAGGGTGTGTGGTGCTGGTAATTCCAATAAACATAGCAGCCTGTGGAGGAGCTGCTGCCTCACAAGGGAGCCCAGATCCATGCAAGGGGATCCCGGGGATGCTCAGGTCAGGCAGCAGAACAGGAGTGCAGATTGTTGCTGCAAGTGCTGGAGCTGAAATGTGAGAAAGTCGTGCTCTAAGGAGCAGGACTGAGACTTCTGGTGTGAAATCCTGGGCCAGAACTGTGGAACTTTCCACCAGCACTGAGAGCTAATTCCCCAAGCTCAGCATATTCAAAGCCTGAATTCAAAACTCATCTTTTCCATGAGTATTTTTTTTTCTCACAAACTCACAATGGATAAAAATAAAGTCTTAAGAACTAATCCAGTTAAGCTTTTTCTTGCCGGCTGAGAAGAGAGGGAGACAGGAGGAACAATGAGCACTTTGTTTCTCTTTTGCAATATCTGGTCTGTGGTCAGATACAACAGAGGTAAAGGGGTCACTTAACCACAGATCATTTGGAGCTGGACGTGCTGCATTACAGGTCTGGGTGGGACATTTTGGAGCGGGTAGAACCAGCACAAAGCCATGTGGGCATGATGACTTAAAAGACTGAAGAAGACAAATCCTCTTTTCCAGGCTCATCTATAAATCAATTACCATTTGTTCCTTATTAATAATTTAGCTGCCAAGAACGTGCTTATTGCTTTAGAAGAGGGGGAGAAATACAGACTGTCCCTGTACTGAGGAGCTGGCAGGCTCAAAGATGCAAGGCAGTACTCCTGGGAATATCCAGGGAAAACTGTAACCATGGGTTGTATTAATTACTTCAATAATTTTGCACTGTCTGCTCCCTTTTTGTCAGCTTGCATCGTGGTGATCCTGGTTGGTGCTCTCAGTTTAATCAGCCTTCCCAAGGAAACGAGATGGTGAAGGATCATCCTTCCATCTCTTCAGGGCTGGAAGGAATTTCTGCAGCCCTGTAATGCTGAAAGCTGCCAAAAACAGGGACAGGGGCCCAGGTGGGAGGGAAGGAAAAGCCAGAGGGAAGCATGTGGGGGATGTCCAGTCTGGACATGGAATTTGGGAGAAGCTGCTGTTGGTATGAGCTCTAAAGTGTGTTATAAAAGAAGGCTGGAGTGCCTTGAGGACAAGGTTTTGAACTTAATACCTCTGAGAAGATACGGGACAGTGTGAGAGAGGAGGGTGATTGATGGGTCAGAGTGATAATTTTAGCAGCTGTGTTTTCTGATGGGTTGGAGGAACAAGATATTTATCTGATGTGCCAGAGAGGAGGAAGAGATTAGCTGGGATGACACAAGGACAGGCAAGTTGTTTTGATTGCTGAAAGGAAAAAGAAGGGGTAGGTCTTCACTTGCTTCAGAGGTTTGGATTTTTGGGGTTTTTTTCCTTTGACTTTTGCATAAGAAAATGTATCAAACAGAAAATGGCTGGGAAGGCTGCTAGGGGTGGTCTGGAGCAGTGGCTCTGGATGGTGAGTAGTTTATGGAATAAGGTTTGATGCAGCAAGTGTGTGCCAGGATGGGGCTGAACCTCGAGTTTCTGGCTGCAGGTGCAGGCAGTGGCTTTGCCATTCCCCCAGCAGCACAGAGAGACACAATACAGGTGAGGTGCAGAACCAGAGAATAACAGAAAGGTTTGGGGTGGAAGGGACCTTAAATCTCATCCAGTGCCATGCCAGCCATGGGCAGGGACCTTCCACCATGCCAGGCTGCTCCAAGCCCTGCCTGGCCTGGCCTTAGGCACTGCCAGGGATCCAGGGGCAGCCACAGCTGCTTTGGGCACCCTGTGCCAGGGCCTGCCACCCTCCCAGGCAGGAATTCCTTATGTTGAATCCAAATCTCTCCTCTGCCAGTTTAACCCATTAAGGCATGGCACAAAGCTTGAGCTCAGGTGCTCAGGGATGTTGGGAGGCAGAGCATGGAGCTGGCAGTGCTGTTCTCGAGGCACTGGCACAGCCCTTGGCATGGATTTGAGGGCTGGTTTGGGATCAGCTGGCACACTGGACACTGCAGTGTCCTTCCCCTGGCAGCAGCTAGGAGTGATTGCTGCAAGTTATCTGGGAGAAGGATGTTGTCCCAGGCTTGGAATGGGATAAGGAAGGTGGAGAGGGGTTGGACTTGTTTAATGTCTCATTGAGAGGGGGAGTTGGATCCTGTTACAAACAGAGCAGACTCTCAGTAAATAGAGGCTGAGTGCTGTGAGGGGGAGGCTGCTTGGTCATTGCCTCTGTGTATTTTAGAGCAATCACATTTGTTTCACGGAGTTGTTTTTTTGAGGATGGAGTGGGTGTGTGGACCAAAGGCTTAGTCACGAGGGGAGGGGAAAGAAAACTGTCTTGACTTGTGAAGTCAAATATTTGTGACTTATCCCATTGTTCCCCTATCTTTGTGTAGTTTCAGTCCGTGCTCACATGCTGTGGGAGTGAGCAGTGCTGCTCCATCTCTGTTTGTCCATTATTCCTTTTTGTAGCATCCAGGTATTCCCAGAGGATTCCTGCTCTTGTGCACCCTTGGTCTGTGCTGTGTCCCCACTCTCCTGCCCTGGACAGTATTTAGGGAAGGTGTAGGTTGTGAGACATCTCCCATCAACACAACCTGGAGGGTGCTTAAAACCATGTGGATGATTCAGTGGAAATCCCTCTGTTCTCTGAGTCACCAGGCACCCAGCAAGTGCATTTTGTGCTCCAGAGGAGACAGAAAAAGGCCATAATTGAGAGTTACCCCTCTGTGCCTCATCGTGTTGGTTTAGAGGAGCTGGGTGGTTCCTGGGTCTCCTGTCTGCATTTCATCTGCAGAGTGATTATGGCTTGCTCAGAACTTCCCCCAGAACTTTGATTTGGAGCAGTGGTGGTCTCATGGTGACATCAGAGTGCTGGGATGTTGGTGTTGGCAGTCACACAGAGTTTTGGGGTCCCTCTCATCCTGCCTGCACCACAGAGATGAACAGATCTATTTATGCACTTGCAGAATGCTGAAAACACTGAAGGATTTGAAAGAACTGGAAATTGTTTTGTCTTCTCTGGATTCCCATTCAGGCACAGCAGAGGGTGTTGGGCTGCTGCTTCAGGACAGGTGGGATCTCTCCTGTGGCTTCCAAGAACTTCCAGCCTTTATGTGGCATTATTGCCCAGGAAGGTGTGAGGCCTGTGTGGGAGCAGGGAGGAGGAGGAGAGCATTCCCAAAAGCATTCCCTGCCCCTTTGGAGAGTGCCAGAACCACACACACAGCCCAGCCCACCTCCTGTGTGCCTGGCACCAGCCAGGAGGGGCCAGAAAGGAAATTAGGAAGAAAAACATCCCTTGTTTCTGGAATTCTGCTGGCCATTTCCCATCATTTGCCTGGCTGTGTCACTGTCCCCCTGGAGCAGCTGCCAGAGACACCCGGTGCTTGTCCCCCTGTGTCACCTTGGCCTTCCAGTGGTTGACAGAGGACAATGTGAGGCTGATCAAAATCAAAAGCAGCTTTAAAATGTGCTCTGGCTTTTTCAAGCACAAACTTACCTGTAGATCTGCTTCCCTCCTCATTCCCTCTCCTTGGCAAGCTCCAGATTTGGTTTAAGCTCAGTGTTTGAGCATTTATCCAGTGAGGTTCCCAGAAGGTGAATATCAAATATTCTTTTGAGTTTGGAGGGAGGGAAGGGGGAGCTGACAACAGGAAAGGTATCTGAAATGGCTCTCTGTTCCTTAAATGTGAGTTTGGATATAGTTGGTATTTTCAGCTGTTCATAATGGACACCTCATGGAAAACTTTTGAAAAACATCTCATTTGGGAAAACAGTTCTGTGTCCTGTGGTGGTTGAAAGGTGACCTGTTTTCATGCTGGGGTTTTTTTTCTGGACTGTTCTTTAATCACTTCTTGCGTCAAGATTTTATTACTCCTGACATTTACGTGGAAATAAGATATTTCTGTTGATTTCAGCCACTTGCTTTTTCCTGCTGCATTTTCTGTCACCCCAGCTGGATTCCCAGGGAGCAATAGCAATGACCAAACCCTCACAGGAACACACGTACACACTCTGGAGATCCTGTTCGGGTGATAAGAGCGACTTAGCGTGATCCTGGTGCTTTGGAGAGCTCTTATTCATGGAGCTGCTCTCCCACACATCCTGCATTAGTCAGAGCTCTTTGGAATTAGACATCCTCACTCCAGGAGCACCAGGGCAGGGAAGAGTGAAGGAGAAAGGGAAATGCTGCATCCAGACAGCAGCACCGTGGAAAAATCACATTTTTGGTGAGCAGAGAATTCCTTGTGTCTTGCAGCATAGGGAAGATAAGATACCCTTCCCCCTCCTTTTCTCAAAGTTTTTCAGGTTTTTAAACATAATCTGTAATTTAAGGAGGCAGAATTTGGCTTCCATGAATAAGATAATTATCTTGGCTCGAGGGGGTGGCAGAGGGAGTGACTTCTGCTCCAGCCTGAAAACAGCCCTTGCCCCTGCTCTGGAGAGTCACAGGAAGAAAGGAAACTTTCAGGTAGGCCCCATACACAGCTTCCTTTTTGCTGCTCAGAGTTTGAGGTGCGAGAAAAAAATATTTCAGCTGAAGCTTTTTCCACCTCTCTGGTCCAAAGAACCTTTTTATGTTATTGTACAGAACCAGCCCCCAAATCAGAGTAATAACCCCAAAAAGAGCAGCACCTCCTGTCTGCCCTGAGCCTCCTCAGAGGTGTTGTAAAAGCTGATTATGAGACAGAGGAGTTTACAAAGTGCTTCCTCCAAACACACCCGGGCTCTGATTTCACTGGTATTTACAGAGAGAAGAGACTGTAAAATATTAACTGGTGTGAGTGAGCTTTTAATGAGCCATTTCATCTGAAATCTGCAGTGCTCCCTGAAGACATCCTGCTTTTTGGGGCTGGATTTCTCCTGCATCAATGGTGACTCACGAGCTCAGAATTGTAAAATTAACAAAGCCTTCTTCCAGTCCCCTTTCCACCTTTGCACACACCTTTGTGTTAACTCCTGGTGGAAACTCCAGGGTTTGTGTCATTTGGGTTAGGGGGGAAAAGCCTGTGGGAATCTGTACATGGGAAATGATTCACCCACAACTGATTCACTGCCATGCTGGAGCTGGGAAAGCTCCTTTGGAATGGAGAGGTGGAGAAATAATTCTTTGGGAAAAAGGGGAGAGGCTGATAAGGAACCCAGAAAGTTTTTTGTAAGCAAACTGGATTTTATTTAAAGGAGACCAAATCCCCTCATGGAGCATCTGAGCACGTGTGGGATGGATCTCAAAGGACATCCCTGAGGAGGGGCTGGAGGAAGTTTGTGGGACCAGCTCCCCTTGTTTGTGGTGTGCTGTTAATTGCTACTGGTTCTGCAAATAATTACATATCTGAGTGGCTGCTAACCCAGCTTGAAAAGCAATAGAACACAGGGCCAGTGGCACGAAGGGAAAAAGGCCTCTGGAATTCCAGCAGAGCATTGATCTCTGCCTTAAGTTGCTTTTGAAAATGGGAGATGGGAACTCTGGAAAATTTCACCCTGGATCTCATTATCCATGCGGGGGAGGTCCAAACACAGATGGGCAAACCTGGAAATAGCTGCTTTTCAAATTACAGGAAAAGCAGCAACATTTTCACTGTATAATAAAGAAAATAACAGCAACGAACCTCGAGTAGCCTCCAACTATTCCAAACAAGATAATTGGAGGCTGGAGCACAATGTATTTTTAGCTATATCTGCTATAAAGTAAACATGTTCTTGGTCCAGGACCACCAGAAATGTTTCCATAAGAAATGCTGGCTTTGTCCCAACTTGATAGAATGCACAAACATTTGTCTGAGGAGCCAGTTCCGACTCTGGTATTTATATGAAGGTTCTGTTGAAGGCACTGGGAATTGTATTTATTGTGAAGGGGAGGCCAAGGTCTTAAAAATGTCATTTTTCCACACTCCCTCTGATAATGCCTTTTGCTTTTATTAGCACACACATATTTGGGGCAGCAGTTCTTGGTGTGAGGCTTCTGTCCAAACACTGTGCAGCACAAGTTTCTTTCTCCTCTCTTTCCTGGGTTCTCTTGCTCTGGTTTATCTGTGTTATTTCAACAGCTGATGCTGATTTGCAGAACTCTCTCGATTTCAGTGAAAATAGGAGCATTTTTTTCCCTACAGCATCAGGAAGATGCACATAGAAACTAGATATTAAATGTAAATCAGTGTAAGTACCGTGGAGGCTGACAGAATAACTGAGTTTTACAGCAGCTTTTTTTGCCTTTTTCTTCCTTTTGATTAATTCAGTCTTCCTTGAAATGCTTTTGTTTTGGATGCACTCTGGGTTATGGAAGATTATCTGAATTTCCTTGGCAATTCCATCATCCCTTTTGTCCTGATGAAAGTGCCCTGCCTGGAATCCCCTGGGAAGAGGGGAAGTTGCTGGTTTGCTTGGATGAAAGTGTGTTGGGTTTTGGATTTCAGCTTTGGAGTTAAATATGGGATTCTGGGAAGAAATGACGAGCTCTGATAAATGGCTTTTCAAAAAGACACGTTCAGAAACCTCTCCTGTGTCCACTCCCTGCACCCTCAAGGCTCAAGCACAAATAAATTTCCATGAGTCTGACACAGATTTGGACCAATCAACTTTGCTGAAATAAATAAAGGACCAGGTCTGCTCGGAAAAACTGGGTTTCACATTTAGAGGTACCAGGGATGTAATACCTTCAAAAAAACTGCCTCAAATTCCATTTCTCCCCCTCATTTTCTGTAGAGAAAAGGCAGAAATATTGGAGAGTATATTAGGAAGTTTGGAAGTGGGTTTATGATTAAGCCTTAATTAAACATTAGGATATATTTTGTCCTTTCTGGGGTAGGAGAGTGTGTGCTTGGGTCTCTGGAGGATCTTGTTTGCTGTGCTCCTGGCTATCAGGAAAAGGAGGAGCTGAAAGAAATGGAGGAGCATAAAATTACAAAATGGCTAAAAATAGAGGAGAGGGAGCTGGATTTGGTAGCCACCAACCAATATCCTGTAGCTGGGGCAGAAACAGAAGGGGTGTAAATAACAGAGATCAGTAAAAAATATAGGAGAAAAATAGTTGATGATATATGAGAAAATTATGAGATATTTCCATAGCTTTAGAGAAATCTGAATTAAACTGAGAGTGGAAAGGGGAGCAGGGCTCTGTGGATCCAGGAGCAGCAGAGGATGAGAGAGGCAACAATGGGCAGAGAGTTTATGGTAAACCAATAAAATGTACTTATGTCTGAATGTGAAATTAGACTCTGAAAAATACGGTCTCAAGGCACCTGCTAAAGAGCTTACTGGAATCTTAATAAATGACTCATGCTGTCATAATCTGATCCTGACATCAACTCCCAGGGCTGGAGTTCTCCAGCTCTGGAGAGGGGGAAGGGGAGGCTGCAAAGACTGGGAGGGAAAAAGGCAGGTGAAAATCCATTTCCACAAGAGATATTGAGAATTTTACTTTTAGCAGCTCCTTTGCAAACCCAGGACAAGCGAGGTTTGAGCAGAGGAATTCTGCAGCACCAGAAGAAAACATGAATTTCTCTTTACCTTTAAAATCTTTAGCTGGTGCTGTGGGTTGTTTTGTAAGGGATGTGTGGTTTCCTCCCCAATCCAAAAGAGGATTTTAGTGGGAAGAAAAAACCAGATGAGAGAGTTAGCAGCACAAAATAGAGATGATCACTGATAGTAGTGAGGGACAGATCCATTCTTCTCTCCTGGTCTTGGCTCTGCCACAAACTTCTCTTTTGCTTTGGGAAAATCCTTTAACTCCATTCATTTCAAGGTTGTAAAAACTTTCCCTCTCCATGGAGATACATTGATAAATTACACATTTATTAATTATTTTACTCTCCTATACGTTTCAAACAGGAGTGTTAATTATTAGTTTCCTTTCTGGCAGTGCATTGCAAACCTCAGCTTGACACAGGGAACTTCTATTTCCAGACTTCGAATGACAGCATTGTTAAAAGTGCCCCAGAAATTGGAAAATTTCTGAGCAAATTGAGGGGAAAGAGATGGCAAAGGACCAGCTTTGGACTTACAAATATGCTGTGTGGGTCCATTTTTTTATTCCCTCTTGTTGATTTGGCTGCTGTTGAGGGAAAGTTGAGATTTTATCCAACTGCTCAGTGAAGCCCTGTGGATATTACAGAGCTCTGCACACAAAAGCCAGATTCTGCTACAAGAATAAATGCTAATTTTCCTGCTGTAGCCCAGATGCAGGGCCTGTAAGGACCTACTTAACCATGTTTTGTGTTCAGGAGAAAATCACAGCCTGTGGCCACAGTTCTTGGTGAATTTTTGAGCAACTGGCAACTTATTAGTCATGGGTTTACAAACCAGCTCCTGCTCGTGGTTTTTAAAATGAATAATTTCATTTTTTCTTCCTGATGTTTTTTTCTTTTTTTCCTTCTCCCCTTTTGCACATGTTGGTGTTACTGGATACTTGAGTTTTTCAGGCATTTTGCTCTTTTGCAAGATTAATGACAGGGATATAAAACTGATGGGGAAGGGATCTCTGATGGAGTAAATCTGAATTTTTCCAACCTTGATTGCTTACATCACTTTCCTTAATTTGCACTCCTGTTTTTTGCACCCCTGATTTCAGCTTTGCTTTTAAAGCAGGAGAATTGGTGCAAGGAAGAGTTTCAGTATCCATCTAAAGATAGTTACAAAGTGCTCAAAGAGGAACAAATAAAATAACCAAAACCTTTCAGAACGTGGGGTGGGTTTTTTGTGTTTCGCAATCCAGGATCTTACAAATTAAATACAGTTAAAAAAAGCAACCACAAAACAAACCCAACAGAAAAACCCNTCCCTTTTAGAGAACAATTTAGTACTAAAATTTGGGCAAAAAAATATGGTAATTTCAAAAGAAATGCTGTTAAATAATACAGAATAATAAATTGTTGTACAGGGAGAGCTGCTCAGCCCAGGCTGGTTCAAGGAAAGGTAAAAGGGAGGAACAATTCAGCATCCCAGGGGAAATCTGGTGTGTGCCCTGGGGTTTATTATGGGATGGCTCTGCACATGGGACACGTGCTGGGGTCACCCCTGGCTGCCCTGAGCAGAGCACTGTTGGCTCCTCTCACCTCCTGTCCCATCTCAGCCATACCAGGAGTTTGTTCCTTGCCAGAAAATATTCCTTGAGGGCTGAGGAAAATGCTCCTGGAGTTTTGGGGCAGGACAGCAGGAGGAAGTGGAGCTGCCAAATCCCTCAGTGAGGAGCCTGAGGGATTAAAAAACCCCAACGAGCCCCCAGGGCTTTGGGGAAATATCATTGCTTTTACCTTATCTCTTCTAGAGGGGAGAGGGGAGGATGCTGGATTTGAAAATAAACCAGATGGCTCTGTCATTGTAAAAAGTCTCTTTAGATAAGAGTGCAGAGAATTGCAGCTCTTTGTGTGCTGTGGGCAGAGCATGGGGTGATGGCAGGAGGAGCCCTTTGGGAATTTTGTTGTTGGGGAATGTAGGGAGAGCCCCATCCTTGGAAATACAAACACATTTTGTGTTAATGCCCCACCTCAGCTGCTCAGCCCAAATCCACCGTGTCCATGTGCTGGTGGAGGCTGGGAGCAGGAATAACATTTCCCACATTCAGAGACAATGTTCTCTCTGAGTTTTCTTTTTTCTCCTTTTTCCTCTCTTGGATGCAGGATATGCTGCCAAGCAGGCAAGGATAGGGGAGTGGAGAAGCACTCCTGGTTTATTCCTTGTCCCATCTCTTTTTGCTAAATGCAGTGAATATTTTCACATGTATTTTTGAAAAAATTGAAAAAGTTTTTCCAGCCTGATTAGTTTTGAGGTCACATCACCCCAGTCTTGGCTCCAATGAAATCAACACCAAATTCCCCACTTTCTCCAGAAGCTCAGAATATTCCTTGGGGATATTCCCCAGTTTTGGCTGGAATCAGTTGTGTTTGCAAAGGTGTGTGTGGTACCAAGCTCTGCCAGAGGAACTTTTGGGAAAACTCTCTTAGGGCAGCCAAGATGAGCCCAACCTCTTTGGAATAATTGTTTGTTCATTTTGCTTTGGGTTTGCTTTGTTTTTAACTCAGCTGCCAACGCAAAGAACCAGGGGAAATAATTCCAAGTAAAATTTCAATTTTCTTTATTTTTCTCTCTCCTTGACAAATTAAAAAAGAGAAATATTTCATTTCACCAAAGCCCTGAAGTGTTTCATTTGGGTCATTAGGAAAAGCAAGGGAAATGAAGGGTTAGACTTCAAAGGAAGTGCCTGGGGCAGCTCCCGTTCATCCAGGATGGAGGAGACCCTGCTCCAGCTTTTTCCTCTGCTGGAGAGGAGTTGAAAACTCTTGTCCTGCTTCCCAGGAAGGTTTGCTAGGAAGAGGCTGTTCTGGGGTGAGGATGGGACTGGGTGAAAAATGAGCTGGAGGGTAGATGTAAAAATAAAAATAAGCAGTGCTATAAAAACTATTTGCTTTCAAGCTGCAACTTGGAAAATAAACTGAGTTGTTTGTAAGGTTCCTGAACTTTATATAGACATAGTAGATAAATTTACATAAAAGGTATCTATATTGGTTTTGTCCCAATGAAAAGTCATCTATCTATGTTTACATTTGAAGATGTAACACCTTTCCAAGCACAGCAGAGATGTTTGAGAGCTGTGCAAACCCTGCTTGTATAGGACATGTCAGTGTTTAAGGAGCACCCCTGAATTGTCGTGTTTTTACTGGCTGTAGCTTTGTCTCTGCCTCCTGATCAACCATAAAATAGTAAAGAAAAATTTGAAAAATCCAGATATCCAAAAGTAAATTCAGAGCAGAGCTGTTGTATGAAACAAATATTATTTGTTGTGGGTACTTCATCCAGTGCCTAAAGGAGAACTGGAGAGGGACTTGGGGCAAGGGATGGAGGGACAGGACACGAGGAATGGCTGCAGACTGAAAGAGGGTGGGGTTAGATGGCAAATTGAGAAGGAATTGTTCCCTGGGAGGGTGAGGAGGGGCTGGGATGGAATTTCCAGAGCAGCTGTGGCTGCCCCTGGATCCCTGGAAGCGTCCAAGGCCAGGTTGGACACTGGGACTTGGGGCACCCTGGGGTGGTGGGAGGTGTCCCTGCCATGGCTGGGAGTGGAAAAGGATGGGCTTTGTGTCCTTCCAACCCAAACCTGGAATATGTAAAATCATTCCATGATTTTGCTGCTTTTTGGAGGTAAATCCTTGCTCTGAAGATGAGTAGCAGCCTCCTGGCAGTGCCGTGTGTCGGTGACCATGCCAGGACAGAGCCACCCCTGTGTCCCTGTGGTGATTCCAGGCTCACCCCTGCCTGTGTCCCTGTGCAGGTCCCTGGATGGGAGGCTGCAGGTGTCCCACAGGAAGGGGCTCCCCCACGTCATCTACTGCCGGCTGTGGCGCTGGCCCGACCTGCACAGCCACCACGAGCTGCGTGCCATGGAGATGTGCGAGTTCGCCTTCAACATGAAGAAGGACGAAGTCTGTGTCAACCCCTACCACTACCAGAGAGTGGAGACCCCAGGTACCACCACAGCCCTGCCTCCTCAGCCTGCCTGCCTCTCTGAGGGCGTTCCCAGGAGATCCCTGCCCTGCTCAGCCTTTCCTGCCTCTCTGAGGGCATTCCCAGGAGATCCCTGCCCTGCTCAGCCCCTCCTGCATCTCTGAGGGCATTCCCAGGAGATCCCTGCCCTGCTCAGCCCCTCCTGCATCTCTGAGGGCATTCCCAGGAGATCCCTGCCCTCCCCAGCCCCTCCTGCATCTCTGAGGGCATTCCCAGGAACAGTGGGTCTATTATTGGTGATAATCCCTTACTGTATAAAGTAGAATAATTTATGATCCTACATTCAGCAGGAAAATATCATTGGGAATCAGTGAAATCCAAGTGAGCAGGTTCCAGGTTCCCAGAGCGGCATTGTGTGCACATAACTCACAGAAGGAAGCATGGCAGTGTTCTGTGCCTGCCTCACTGCTGGGGTTAAATGAAGGATTAACTGTTGAGCTGAGCATAAGAACAGCTCCCAGCTTCCTGTTCTGGAGTCTCCTCCTGCCTCTGGAAGTGACTTTGATCTGGAGCTGCAGCGTGTCAGCACAGATCTGCAGAGCCAGGCAGGATGTTTATGCTAATCCCACCTGCCTGCTCCATCCTATGGGAAACTCATTCCTGGGGAATCATGGGGTGCAGCATCTCTTCAATGGAGCTTCAAGCAGAGCTGAAAGAGGGCACAGAGACCAGATGTGCTCAGATAAGCTCCATCCCATTCCCAGCTGGGAATAAACAACATCCTCACCTGCTGCTGTTATTCCAGAGGCCAACATCAAATCCTGAGCCTTAACAAGCCCTCTTTGTATTGCATGCCTTTAAAGCTGTTACTCCAGACTTGTTTCTCCTTGTTTTCTGCTGTTTCACTGACTTTATTTAGAAGCTGTTGCCTGTTTTCCCTCCTCAGTGCTGCCCCCGGTGCTGGTGCCTCGGCACGCAGAGATTCCAGCAGAATTCCCTCCCCTGGATGATTACAGCCACTCCATCCCAGAGAACACTAACTTCCCTGCAGGTATCGAGCCCCAGAGCAACTACATTCCAGGTACCTTGTGTCTTCCATACAGGGAGGGGTGAGAGAGCACAGGGAATCCTGCCTGGGGATCCCACACTGGGAATCTTTCTTTCCATCCTTCCTCTGGAGCTACAGAGTGCACAAATAGCTGGAAATTGTAAATGTGGGCACTCAACAGGGCTGTTCATGGCTCTGTTTTGTTGGTCTGAAACTCACTTCTTCACTCAGTGCTACAACCTCAGTTTATTGTGAAATCTAAACTGGATGTTCCCTTACCAGGTTGAGATTTGAATGAAATTCAGCCATTTTGAGTAAAACCCTCCAAATTTCTGATGGAATTGAGCTCTTCTATTTATGTATCTCTTTTACAAGCAATTTACACCTTATTTGCATGGAAAAGTTATGCAGCTGCACTGCAGGAGAGGAGAAATATGTGGACAGAAAACTGCCTCCATGGCTTAAAGTTTCATGGGACTGAAAATCCAGATTTTTTTGTTTTCCCCCTCCTCTGTTATTCACAAATATGGATATCACCCTGGCTGTGCTGGCTCCTCCCTCCAGCAGCTTGAGAAAGAAAAGTAATAAAAAAGAATTTGAGCTCCTTGTGCATGACAAAATGAATGTTTTTGGTGCCTGAAATCCAGATTTTCAGTTGCACTGACATTGTGATGATTTTGTGCCTCCAGAGACCCCTCCTCCAGGCTATTTGAGTGAGGATGGAGAAACCAGTGACCACCAGATGAACCCCAGCATGGATGCAGGTGAGTCACCTTTGGGCTTTTCATTTTGTGGCTGTATCCCAAAGGAAGTTGAATGTCCAGGTTTTCTCTCACTGCCATGAAAAGAAGCAGCCAGGTTTGGAATGAGGGTACCTAATTTATGTTCAAATAATCCATATATAAGGTTCATATAGACCATATTAATGTTCAGATGTCATGGACTTTCCTCATTGTAGAAAAAAAATAAAGGAACCAGCTCAGAACAGTGTGAAAGGAAAAGTAAAAATGGGCTGCACCACTTGTCTGCATCCATGGGACATCCAAGTGCAGATATGGAAAATATGGGCCCAGAATTTGTGGTAAATTTACATGACTGAGGATAAAATTCTGACAGCTTTTTGGTCAGATCTGTGTAACCTGATCCAGTACTCCATTGTCCCAAACCCAGCAGAATTGGGGATATAAAGTGTTGTGGTTTTAATTTTATTTTGTCTGGCAATGTACACCCAAGCTCTTTAATGCCCAGCTAACTGGCTTTGTCAGGATGGTACCTGGAAGTAAAACAGCCAAGTGCTGCTCAGTTTGGGAAATCAATGGGTTAAACTTCAGTGAATTCCCTGTGAAGGGGCAGCAAGTTGATATTTCTGTGAGGAGTAATGAACATCAGAGGAGCTGCAGTGTCAGACATGAGACTGCAGTGAGCAGGGGCTTGTCCCTGCAACAAGCCTGGGCAGCACTGCAGATCCTCTGAATGTTTTTCCTGGTGCAGATTCCATAGCAATAATTATCCCTTCTTGATTTTCAGGTTCTCCAAACTTATCACCAAACCCCATGTCTCCAGCACACAACAATCTGGGTAAGCACATGATCCTGGGAGCTGGGTGTAATTACAGCCAAGAGGGTGACATTTGAATGATGCTCTTGAGGTTGTGCACTTTTTTCAATATTCCAATGGTTTTAAAACTGCCAGAGGGCAGCTTTGGATTGGATGTGAGCAGGGAATTGTTCCCTGGGAGGGTTGGGAGGGGCTGGGATGGAATTCCCAGAGAAGCTGTGGCTGCCCCTGGATCCTTGGAAGTGTCCAAGGCCAGGTTGGAGCACCCTGGAATAGTGGAAGATGTCCCTGGCCATGGCAGGAGGTGGAACTGGGTGGGATTTAAGATCCCTTTTAATCCAACCCTGCCTGGAATTCTGTGATTCTGTGAGACTGAGCATAGTCTGGGGTTGTTACTCTGCACACTGGAGTTGTTCCTCTGCACACTGGAGTTGTTCCTCTGCACACTGGAGTTGTTACTCTGCACACTGGGGTTGTTACTCTGCAGTCTGGGGTTGTTCCTCTGCACACTGGAGTTGTTACTCTGCACACTGGGGTTGTTACTCTGCACACTGGAGTTGTTACTCTGCAGTCTGGGGTTGTTTCCCCCCACCCCAGCTCCATCCTGGGCACAGGGAACACATTCCAGCCCCCAGGGCTGGGTCAGACCATGGCTGGCACTGACTCATTCCACACCTCTGACAGCAAACAGGGGAGCCTGAGGAGAAGGGACAGCAGCTGAACCTCTGGGCACCACGAGAGCTTTTGTGGCTCTCTCTGCACCTCTGTTATCTCAAAAGTTCCACCCTTTATTTTCATTCTGATCTCCATCACTCAGCTCCTGCCCTGTTTGGAATTGCTCTGCCATAAAAATCCCTCCCAGCTCTGCCTGGCTGCAGGATCAGCTCCCCAACTGTTCATTAAGGCAGCAGACAGAGCCCACTTGAGACTGCTCTGGAAGAGCCATGGCCATAAAGTTTACATATGCTTTTAATCCTGGCACACAGGATTTTGTCACTGCTCCAAAATTTGTCAGTCATTGGCTGACTTGTGGATATCTTGGGGCTGTTGAACAGAGGATTTCTTTTTTTTTTCTCCCCCCTTTTTTAAAATATTGCCATGGTGACACAAAACTTTTATTTCTTTAAGCACTACAGCTCAAGAAGAGAATGCATGACTGAGACATTTTTATTTCATTTTTCCCAGTGTGCTGCCTGGGAGCTGATGATATTTTTCTTGAAATTTTTCCTTTTTTAACTCAACCTAAAAATAAAAAGCCAATTCCATGTAACCAACTCAACCTGGCAAGTGGTATCTGCCTTACATAAGGCAGAAGGGAGTTCCTAGGAAACAGACCCCCCATATTCTTCCTGACAGGGACACTGGTTGTTGACACATCAGATGTCTCAGGTGCTGTCTGGGGACAAAAAAAAAGGAGCAGGTGAAGCTGGTAAAGCACAAGGAATCTCTTTGTAGTCTGAGGAGCAGACAGCAGAGAAGCAGTTTAATTTACCAGCATTAAAAAATGCCTTTGAATTCTTGCAAACCATATTTATTGCTCTCAGGCAGGAGCTTCCACAAATGAAGAACTTCTTGTTGCTTTTAATTTTATTGTAAATTTTTGCCTTTGAGGAAGCTATGAAATAACAAATGAAAGAGCAGCTGAGCCACACTTAGAAGTGTCCAAGGGCAAAATTGTCATCACATGAGTGTTGTAAATGTCTTATCTGCAGCAAGGAGCTGCTCTCAGGGAACTCAGACCTTCAGCCTGATGGCCACAGCCCAGGAAGGGGCTCTCTGCTCCCTTCACTGTGAGCTGTTGGTGCTGCTGACCTGCAGCACTCCTGTAATTCCTGGGTAAGCAGAACTCCACTGTCAAGGGCTGGGCTTTGCTCTGCAGGAGTCTAATGAGGCTTTCTCTGTGTACTTGTGGAGAAAATGGAACAGAAATCCAAACCCCACAGCAGTGTGTGCAAGGAGGGAGTTCCTCAGCTCTTGAGCAGAGGGGGGCATTTCCAGCTGTGCCATGAAGAAAACGATGTCCCAGGATTGCTTTGTTTATTTGAGCAGAACTACCTGAAGCTTTTCAGACAGCTCACTTTCTGTAAACTGAACTCTGGACTTAAATCCCATGGCCATATTCCAGGGAGTTGCAGAGGCAATAAAGCAGCACAAGGCAAACCAGGTGTGACACCAGGGGCAGGGCAGGTTTTCCATGTCAGGCTGGAACGTGGGATGGAAGAGCTCAGGGAATTTCATCTTTCCATTCCCAGGCACAAAAGCGTTGCAAGGTAACATATTGGGATTTTTTATTTTTTTAAATTCTCCTTTCAGTTTGTGTGTTGGAGTTGGAAGTGTTTGAGTTTTGCTTCCAAATTACAGTTGTCAAGTTTTCAGTTGTCAAACATAAGCTTTAAGTGGAAGTCACAGATATCCAAGGATCTCTTCCCTATTGCTGAAACACCAAGTGAGGGAAACACTAGAAACAGAATGAAAGGAGAGTTGCCAGCATTCTGTGGGCATAGGGAATGAAGTGAGGGAGTTGAGGCTGGCTGAGGAGCAGCCCTGTGGTCACACACACATTGTTGTCATTGGAGCACAGGAAATCCATTGTCAGGGATTGCTCCACAGAAGGACTTGATGCAGGAGCTGTCACATCCACGTCCCCCTGTCCCCCTGTCCCCCTGTCCCAGGGCACAGCCAGCCCTTCCCTGCACTCACGTCTCTGCATCTCCTTTCCCAGGAGGGAGTTGGGGTTGGTAGAGCTGGAAACACCTCTGAGTGAGCTCTGAGCCACACTGTGATCAAAAACATTCCCTGAAATGAGGGTAACAACTTCCCTCGTGCTCACAGAGGGGGAGCAGAGCAGGCTGCAGATTTTTCCCAGGACTTTGATCTGGCAGGGAGGATGCAGGACTGGGAGCATCCCAGGACCCAGGGGACACTTCTGACAGCAAAGCTGTTCTGAGTCAAGGCTGAAATTGTGCAGAGATGAATCAGGCAGGATTTGCCTGAGTTTCATGTATCCTGTTTTATTGATTGGGTACCCCCACAGGGTTCTTTGGCTTTAGCAGAGCTGCATTCTCTTCCTTTTCCCCAAACACTGAAGCCATAAATTGAAAATGAGTATTTAGGACAGCTCTAACACAAGAGGGAACTTGCCCATCCCACAGCAGCTTAAACTGAAGTTTAAAACTACAAATTACAGGAGAAAGCAGCATCATTAAAAACTTGGTTGCAGTTTTTAGAGACAAGCTTTTCCTCAAACCAGGATTTGTTGGTTTATGTCTTTCGTCAAGCTGCAGATAAGCCAGAAATAAAATTTCTGTACATCCTGCAGTGAGGAATCCACAGTTCCCTTGAGCCCCAGCCAGGTGGAGGTGGTTTCTGAAGGAAAGAACCACAAAACCATGGAGAGGTTTCAGTGTTTTTATAACTTGAATAGCACCAACCTGAGGATATTACTTAAGGATCAGCACAGGTTGATTTTTCTGGAGCTGAGCAGCCTTGTGATTAGAAAAGCACTTGCTGGGGAGTAGGAGCCCAGTCATGTGGAGCTGATCTGTTTTCTCTGGTGGGTGGACTCACCTTGGGAGGCTCTGGGCAGAGCTGGTGTTTGCTGGGGCCACGGAGCCAGAGCAGTCCTGAGGTGGCCACAGCTGCTGGAAAACTGGCCAAATGTGCCATGCAGGAGAAAAAGGCAGGGACAGTAAACCTGTGTCACTCCTGGATGTGTGAAATAATCTATCAAGAGAGGGGCTTGCTTTGAGCTATAAAGTTAAAATGTGAGGAAGTGGTGGGTAAAAGAAGCTGGGAATGGGTATAAGCTCCAAATTTCATGGATTTTGAAGCCTGCTAAGGATTACAAAGTTCCCCAGATGCACTTCTATTCAAATCCTTATTTGCTGTCAGCAAAGCTTGTAACAAAGCAGAAACCAAAGTGATTTTCCTGATTATTGGCTACTTTGTGAACTCTTCCAGCAGTGGAGAGGAAGCCAATGTGTCTTTTGGCTGCTCCAACCTGTGCCTGAAGGTTATGGAGTAACAGGTAAAGGTGAGAAACAGATCCCAAACCCCTGCAGAGACCCTGGTCAGTGTGAGAGGAGGCTGGGGTGACAAAAACCTGTCTTGGATCTTTTTGGAGTTGATCTCTTAAGCCCCACATTCTCCTAAGCCCTGCAGGACCAACAGATGGGGAAGCCTGTGGAAAAAGCTGGGTTTTGCTGCTCCATGTTAACTCCTTGGCCAGATGGGAGCTCTTCTGCTCTGTCTTTAGGCACCATTTGAGTGGGGATGAAGTGATAAATTGGGGGGAGGGCTGGAGGGAATTCTTCTCCTGCACTGGATGTGGGGAACAGCACTGAGGAACTGGCTGGGTGTGCTTTGCATGTGCCCTGCTCAGCTCTCAGCAGGGCTGGGCTCCTCCTTGTGCTGCATTTCCAGGAAATCTCACTTGAGCCTTGCTCTGCTGGAGTCTCCTGGGCTTCAGGGGGAGCAGGGAAATCACTCAGGGCTGTTTGAGTGCCCACCCTGCCTCCCTGAGGCTGCCCCAGCTCCCTCTGCTCCTCAGCTCCAGCCCTTGGCTTCAGTCCACGAGGCAAACCAGGACCCCAGGGGGGGAGCTGAGCCTTCACCTGCTGGGAAATGGATTTTCCTGTGCTGGTTTGAGATCCAGAATGCTTTTAAATCACTTTGATGCCTGTGTTAAAGGCAATTTGGGGCATATTTCAGACTTTACTGGTTTTACCAGTGCCAGAGAGGTCACAGCAGGGTGAGTGAGAAGGAAAGTTGGATTTACTGGTTGGAGTTGCACAGATTTAGGGTGCAGCACACCTGTGCTATCAACAGCAGTTTTGTGCTTCATTCTTTCCAAGACTTTCTACTCCTTCCTTTCCTTTATCTCTTTAGGGAACTGACTACCTAGAAGTGATCCCACATTTCATAGCAAAGCTGAGTTTATTTATTTAGTTTTTTAGCACCTCCCCCAAGTGTGAGGCTGCTCAGTGACACCCCACTTGCTGTGTGAGTAATGCCTTTGACTATTTGTGCTTGCTCCAGGGGTGATGTCACCTCCTTGCTGTGGTCCATTAAAATGAAACTTGGGTTGAAGTGAGCCTGAGGAATGAAGCAGCACAATATTCCAAACCAGCTGGGTTGTGTTTTTTTTCCATCCCCCTTTCTCTCCCTTGCTGTGGCTGATTTGGTTTGGTTTGGTGCAGATCTGCAGCCCGTGACCTACTGCGAGCCGGCCTTCTGGTGCTCCATATCCTACTACGAGCTCAACCAGAGGGTGGGGGAGACTTTCCACGCCTCGCAGCCCTCCATGACCGTGGATGGCTTCACTGACCCCTCCAACTCGGAGCGCTTCTGCCTGGGCCTGCTGTCCAACGTCAACAGGAACGCGGCCGTGGAGCTGACGCGGCGGCACATCGGTAACTCCTGCTGCTCCTGCCCAAGGGTCACCCCGCAAAAAAACCCCCACAAAACCTCTCAATCAGCAGGTTGGGACCCTGGCTGGGAATGCCCAGCAGGCTCCTGTCCCATGCAGCAGCACTAATTGTGTTTTGTCACATAATCGTAATACAAAAATGCACCAAGGAACGCTAAAATTGCTGCATGTCACAGAATTTAAATCATTTCCCACTCTGTGTGTCTGGAGGGATGTCAGGGATAATTTTGTGTGTTACTTCTCCCTCCTGCACTGCTTCATTTTCTGACTGACCTTTTATAAATGAGTTCCTTGACTGTCATCTCAATTTCCGTTTCTCCAGCCAATTTGTTTTCAGTTCATCAAAAATGAGCCTGATTTTGCTCCCCTTTCCTGAGCAATAGGAGAATCCTCCCTCTTGCACAGGAAGATCTTTCCTCACTTGTTTTGAAGATTATTATGCTCCAATCCCCAAAACCCACCAAGATTCAGAAATCAGATTTTAAATGCAGCAGATTTCTTCTGCTCCATAGAAGGATGAAAGCAACAAATTCAAACAGGAATGTGAGACCACATCAAATGTTTATTTGAGGAACAAAATTTATTCTGCAACTTTGTTCCTTTATTAACTGAGATTTTAATGATTTGTGTAAACACCTATGGGCAATGTATGTCCTTGTTCACAAAGTCATCTCCAGCAAAAGGCAAGGATTTGAAAGTGCTGTGGAATTTCTTTCTGAATCATTGAGTAAATCCTAAACAGTTGTGTCCAGCTGGGATAACTTTGAGAAGAAATGATGACTTTCATGTGTTAACTGATAGAAATGATGACTTTCATGTGTTAACTGATAGAACATCCACATGGAAAATACCAGTGTGCCTGTTGGGAGGGAGCAGGTTTGGAAGGAGCAGGTTTGGAGGGACAATTCCAGCTGGAATTGGTGCTCCTGCCTCCCTCAGCTCACCTGCCCATGGAGCAGTTTATTGGAATGCCCAGGGGGACAGAGTTTCCATCCCTGGTGGCTGAGCTGGGATCAGGGATCCCTCCCAGCCCCTGAGCACTGTCCCGGGTGTTTTCCCCTGAGGGATCTCTCCCAACCCCTGGTGCAGATTTTCCCCCCTGAGGGATCTATCCCAACCCCTAGATCACTTTTTCCCAGTGTTTCCCCCCTGAGTGAACAATCCCAACCCCTGGGGCAGTTTTCCCCCTGAGGGATACATCCCACCCCTCTATTACCGCTCTTTCCCCGATGTTTCCCCGATGTGTCCCCGCTGTTGTCCCCGCTGTGTTCCCGCTGACCCCGATGTGTCCCCCCTGTTGTCCCCCCTG
>VXBI01012881.1:566138-578132 GCA_013397375.1 Toxostoma redivivum
CCCCTGTTGTCCCCCCTGTCCCCGCTGTTGTCCCTTTGTGTCCCCGCTGTTGTCCCACTGTGTCCCCGCTGTTGTCCCGCTGTTGTCCCCGCTGTTGTCCCCGCTGTTGTCCCCGCTGTGTCCCCACCGTGTCCCGCCGTGTCCCCACCGTGTCCCGCTGACCCCGCCGTGTCCCCGCAGGCCGCGGTGTCCGGCTGTACTACATCGGCGGGGAGGTGTTCGCCGAGTGCCTCAGTGACAGCGCCATCTTCGTGCAGTCCCCGAACTGCAACCAGCGCTACGGCTGGCACCCGGCCACGGTCTGCAAGATCCCGCCAGGTGAGAGGGCGCGGCGACACCGGGACAGCGGGACAGCGGCACGGGGAGAGTGACATGGGGACAGTGACACCGGGACAGCGGCACGGGGATGGTGACATGGGGATGGTGATACGGGAATGGTGATATAGGGACAGTGACACAGGGAGAGTGACATGGGACAATGGCATGGGGACAGTGATGGGGACGGTGACACAGGGACAGTGACATGGGGATGGTGACATAGGGACAGCAACATGAGGAGAGTGACATGGGGATGGTGACATGGGGACGGTGACACAGGGACAGTGACACGGGGATGGTGACGTAGGAACAGTGACACAGGGACAGGAAATGGGGACAGCAACACAGAGACAGCAACATGGGGACAGTGACATGGGGAGAGTGAAATGGGGACAGCAACATGGGACAGTGACACGGGGAGAGTGATGGGGGCAATGACATGGGGACAGTGACACAAGGACAGCAGCACAGGACAGTGACATGGGGACAGTGACACGGAGCAGCTCCGGGGTGGCTGTGGGCAAATCCAGCTCCTGGAAAACCCTAGAATGGCTCGGGTTGGGCATCTCCAGCTCCTGCAGTACTGTACAATGGTTGGGTTGGTGTCATGTTTTTATCTCCTTTTTGCTGCCACAGTCAGGATCAAACCCTCCAGAGACAGTATTTCATGTTTGGATTTAGGTGGTTTTTAATTCTTATCTGTGTTACAGTGAGTTCTTCAACACTGCTAGCTAACAAGTTAAAATGGAGATTTATTACTTTCTCTACAAGGCCTTTTAAGGGTAAACTGCCCACCTAAATTATTTTTACTTTTAACCCAATAACCAACCACCCATGGCCCGCAATGCAGATTTTTCCAATCAAACAAAATCACACAGCCCCATGAAGGAGAAGGTGAAGAAGGAGGACTAAGCCTCTGCCCTAAAACCTCCATCTTGCTTTATATATTTTACTATATCCTAAAGTCCCAAAATCTAAGATTTCCACCATGTGATATTGCACATTTCTACTCAAACGACACACCCATGATCCCAGTTCTGTCATCCAGTTTTGGAAGCTTCTCCAGGGCCTCAGATCCAAAGCTGTGTTCTCCTGGGGGTCAGTGCCAGTCAGCACAGGAATCTGAAATTCTGAGTGACCAGGGTTCCAACAGGTTGGAACATCCCCTCCACACCTTCCTGCTGCTCAGAGCCCCATCCTGCCCGGCCTGGAGCACTTCCAGGGATGGGGAGTCCACAAATTCTCTGGAAAATCTATTTTATTCTTTTAGCAGCCACTTGATAATTCCAGCAGGGCATTTTTATATCATAAGGGATGGAGGTGCTGCTGGGGGAGGCTGTGGAGGCTGCAATAGTTGCACTGCGTTCATCCAACAGAACAGAATCTAAGCACAGCTTAAAGCACAATCTGTTTTATCAGTCCATTGTTGTATTGTAATTATCTCATTGACACGTTGATAATTTTGTTTGTGCCTCTAAGTAATGGTAAGAAATTTCTCTTTAATTTAGATTCACCCATAATAGATTTAAATTGTTCTTTTTTTTCTGGTCTCTGGTAAAGTCCCCTCCCTCCTCTGTGTGATTTAGTTCTCAAGAAATCACATTTGCAGAGACCTCATTTTTCTGGTTACAGTCTAAAGTTTTTGCTGAAAGATTACAAGATAATTTATTTCATCTAGCTGGGAAGAAAAGGCTTTTTTTGTTAGATAAATGCAAAAAGCTGGTAAGAGAGGAGATGCTGTTTGAAGTGGAACTTGGTTATTTAGCTAAGCTTACACAAGCTGACTTTTTTACAGTTAAAAGCTTGTATATATTTAAAAACTGAACTTCTTTGTTTAGAAATATTTGAATTCTTTTCTTTTGAGAGGAGATCCATACGCTCCAAGCTCTGGCCCATCCTAATGGGTTTCCTTTCTCAGATGCAGCTGCCAGTGCTGCAAATTATGACTTAATTCTCCACCACATCACAGGAGTCCACCCTGGCTGGAGCCAACATCTGCAGACATGAAAAGCCCACATTTCCGCTCGGGACCCGGCTCAGGCAGTTTTTGGATACCAGCTCTCCCCACTTTTGCCACAGCCTTTGGCTGCCTCTCCTTCAAATCCTTGCTGGGTTTGAAGCAGTTTCTTCGTTGCCTTGCTGGCAGGATCGAGTCATCCCCACTCTTCATGGAGAGACCTGATCCCAAGTGCTCCTGGGGCTGGGATCCCCACTGGGATCCTCCTGCAGTTCATTCCTCCTTCCCTGAGCTCAGCCTGGCCCTGACACTTCCACCCCCCAAACTTCCCTTCAAATCCCTGAGACTGCAGCCCCTGGGCTCGTCCCTGATTCCAGAAGTGCTTCCTGCAGCTGCTGTGGTCACTTTGCTCCACACCACAGGAGTCCAGCCCAGGAGAGGAGGCTCACAAGTGATTTTTAGCAAAACACAATTCATCCCACTCCAAATGTTGTTTTTCAGCCTTGGCCCATGTGTAATCCCAAATGAGCCTTAGCTGAGTGCCTGGTTTCCGAGTTTAACTTGTTTATGGTTATCTGGGAGAAAGCAAACGTAGCAACACTTTTAAAAAGAGGGACATTTATTTATTTACCTAAACTATGAAGGATGTTATTGTATTTCACCTTTTCCCCCTAAGAACAGTTGAAAAAGTTGTCCTCAGTTGTTTAGTTGGGGCTAAACATCAGGGGAAAACTTCAGTTTTAAAAGGAAAGTGTTTGGCATGTGACAGTGAAAATTGAGAGGATTTTAGCAGGAGCAGCCCTGGCACCAGCCCTGGCAGCCTCTTTAACCCTCAGAGCTGCTTCCTGGTGTGTCAGAGTGGTTTCACTTCAGAATTTCCCTGTTCTGTGACAGACTCTGTGCCAATCCAGCACCAGGGAGTTCCTGGTTTTAGCCTTTGCTCCCCTCCAGGCCCTGCAGGGATCTCTGCTGTTGGGTATTCAGTCATAGTCAGGCTTTAAATTACAGCAGGAAGGGAATAGTGTCCAGGAGAGAGAAGGAGGTTCTAGAGGAGGATCCCAAGCCTGGTCTCTCCAGTCACAATCTGCTGGGGGGCTCCAGCATTCAGAATTCTCTCCTTTTCCTTCTTCCTGTGAAACTATGGCAGCCTCAGTTCCTGTCTCTGGGCTTTCAGGACATGGGAAAGCAGCCTGGGGTTCCTCTGCAAAAACCAGAGTTCTCAGTGCCATCAAGCCAATGCCTTGTCCTTGTCCTTTCCCACAGGCTGTAACCTGAAGATTTTTAACAACCAGGAGTTTGCTGCCCTGCTGGCACAGTCGGTGAACCAGGGCTTCGAGGCCGTGTACCAGCTGACCCGCATGTGCACCATCCGCATGAGCTTCGTCAAGGGCTGGGGCGCCGAGTACAGGTACAGGGACCACAGGGGCTGCTCCTGCTCCTGCTCCTGCTCCTGCTCCTCCAGGGGCTGCTCCTGCTCCTGCTCCTGCTCCAGCAGGGTCTGCTCCTGCTCCTTCAGGGGCTTCTCCTGCTCCTGCAGGCTCTGTTAATGCAGGCTCTGCTCCTGCTCCAGCAGGGTCTGCTCCTGCTCCTGCTCCTGCTCCAGCAGGGTCTGCTCCTGCTCCTGCTTCTCCAGGGGCTGCTCCTGCTCCTGTTCCTGCTCCTCCAGGGGCTGCTCCTGCTCCTGTTCCAGCAGGTTCTGCTCCTGCTCCTGTTCCTGCAGGGTCTAGTCCTGCAGGTTCTGCTCCTGCAGGCTCTGCTCCTGTTCCTGCTCCAGCAGAGTCTGCTCCTGCAGATTCTGCTTCTGCTCCTGCAGGCTCTGCTCCTGCTGACCTCTGTTCCTGCAGGCTCTGCTCCTGTAGGTTCTGCTCCTGCTCCTGCAGGTTCTGCTCCTGCAGGCTCTATTCCTGCAGGGTTTGCTCCAGCTGGGAGAGCCCTGCAGAGGTGTCACTGCTGTTTGAAAAAGGGGAATCAGCCCAGTGTGTGTTCAGGAGCACCGATGGGTTGTGGCCCTTGGGAATGGGTTGGTCTGGTCTCTTTGTGGGATACACCTGAAGGCCACGTGTGGTAAGAGCCAAGAGCTTTACCTGGAGCACACAGATAAATCCACGTTGTCCATGTAGGAAATACGACATTTTTTCCTTTTAGTTAGATGTGTATTGGATAGTTTGAGTGTCCTAAGACTGAGCTTCTGTCAAGACAGGATTATAGAATCTGGAATGGTTTAGGTTGGAAAGAACCTCAAAGCCCATCCAGTGCCACCCCTGTCATGGACAGGGACACCTTCCACTGTCCCAGGTTGCTCCAGCCTGGCCTTGGGCACTGACAGGGATTCAGGGGCAGCCACAGCTGCTCTGGGCACCCTGTTCCAGGGCCTGCCACCCTCATTCCTTCCCAACATCCCATCTAACCCTGTCAGTGGGAAGCCATTCCCTTTGTCCTCCATCCCTTGTGGAAGTACAGTGTGAGCATAAGTGCTTCCCATGGGTTGGATTTAATGCTTGTTTCATCAGGGGACTAATGAGATTAAAATAAAAGCAGATTGGCTGAAAAATTTCTATTTGAAAAAAAACATGGGAGTTGCTGCAAAATTATAGTTAAATATTACAGTTAAAATTATAATTAAATCTCCTAATCCTTTCCTTAGGGCAAGTGGGAGAATGTGGGAGCAGCAAGATCACTGTTTTTCCCAGTGAATACTGAGGCTAAAAGGGAGATGCAGGAGGTCTGGTGTGTGGGATGGATGATGTGGTTACTCTGACCCCACAAGGACACTGGAGATGCTGTGGGAACAGAGTATTCCTGGTTCTGCTCTGTCACCCCACTGGTGAGCAAACATCCAAGGGAGAGCAATCAGGGATGGATGGCACAGGCAGGGGAAATGAAATTCAGAGGCCAGTGGGTGTTGTTTTCTGAGAGGGAAAGCTGGGGAGGGTTTAAACCCAGAGTGCTGTGGCAATATTTAAAGCTCCGTGGGGCCACTGCCATTGCGGGGCTGTGCAGGACAGGACAGGGACATGCCTCAGGACCAGCTGGAGCCCAGGCCCTGCGCGCTGCTCTGCCACTCTCTTCATTTCTCCAGATGTTTGGAGTCCATTTTGTTTTGAAATGGTGCTGAGCTCGGGCCAGAGCAGCTGAGGGCTGGCTCCCAGCCAGGCCCTGATGAGCTGCAGACGAGCGTGACTTACGGAAAGTCAGGGATCCCCACGGGCTCGCACCGAGCTGCTCTGCCCATCCTGCCCTTCCTCTGCTTCAGAGAGGGAGATGTTCCTGTGGGAGCACCCACAGTGCCCTTCCCTGATTGCTGGCTCACCTCTGGGCAGTCTGGATGGGGTGTTCAGTGCTCCTCTGTGCCTGGGATTTGGTGCAGGGAAGGGGGAGAAGCCAAATCCATGAGCAGCCTGGGATGGGGTGGGAGCTCAGGGCAGCCCCCAAGCACAGGGTCCCTTTTCCATCTCTGGCTTGTCCCTGGGTCCCACAGATTTCAGGTTCTCCCTCCCACACCAGATTCCAAGGACAGCTTCTGTGGAAGTGGGGGTGTAAAGCAAGGCTGTTCCAGGCTGTTTCTCCTGCCTTGTAATCTCCCTCCTCCACAGCAGCTGTCCCTGCCTGAACCAGACCTCAGCCATGCCTCAGCCGTGTCTTGGTCTCTCTTTCCTTCTTCTCCTCCCCATCTCTGTGCTTTTCCACCTGGAGATACCTGAGGGGTCTGGGCTCAGGGAGAGTGACAGAGGAGGGGAATGGGGGAAGGTCAGAGCAGCTGAGCTCTGGCCCAGCAGGGCCCGTGGGTGCAGGAAGGAGTTTTGGGGTGAGCTCTTCCCAGCACTTCCACATTCTAAAACCCAAGGGTGCAATAAAAAGTGAATATCCTTGTCCTGTGCATAGGGAAGCTGAACACCTTTGGTGAACACAGACCTTGCTGTCTAACTAGGAAAGGTGTGCAAGGGAAAAATGGATTTTGCTTAGATCAACACCTTCCTGTCCCTTCAGGGAATCAGCTGCCTGTCCCCAGGAATCTGAGCACAAATAGCAAATTGGTCCTGTGAGATCATAACGAATATGAAGGGACAAGGTGGGTTTTTATAGAAATCAGCAGTGCAGGCCAGAGGCTGCTCCAGAGGAGAGATTCCTTTGGGCAGGCTGGTTGTGTGAGCAGGAAGGCAGCTCAGGAGCTGGGGAATGTGACATTGGTGAGCTCTGTGGGTCACAGGGTGCTGTGTGCTCTCTCCCCTGGCAGGAGGCAGACTGTGACCAGCACTCCCTGCTGGATTGAGCTGCACCTCAACGGGCCCCTGCAGTGGCTGGACAAGGTCCTCACACAGATGGGCTCCCCCAGCATCCGCTGCTCCAGCGTCTCCTAAGGAAGCTCCTCCTGGGGCCCCTGGGGCAACAAGGACTCTGGAACACCCTTAGCAAAGGCATAGTAAACAACTCCCCAGTTATTCAAGCAATGAGAAAAAAATCTGCTTTGAAAACAAAAAAGAAGTGGGTTTTCTTTGTTTTGTTGTTGTTTTTAAATACCCATTTAAGCCACTTCCACCGAAACTGCCGGCACTTTGGTGGGGATGCTCCGGGGCCACAGTTGGAATTTGGAGCAGGAGTTGGTGAGGATGAAGAGCTGGACTTGTTTCAGTGGGGAGCAGGCAGTGCCAGCCTGGCTCTGGGCTGTGTGAGTGCACAGGAGCCATCCCAGCTCCAAGGAAACTTCCCCTTCCCTCACACAACTCCAGGCTCCTGCAGCATCCCAGGAACAGCAGAGCCTGTGGGACTCCAGGATGGGAACAGCAGAGCCTGTGGGACTCCAGGATGGGAACAACAGAGCCTGTGGGACTCCAGAATAGGAACACCAGAGCCTATGGGATTCCAGGATGGGAACAGCAGAGCTCATGGAATTCCAGGATGGGAACAGCAGAACTTATGGAACTCCAGGATGGGAACAGCAGAACTTATGGAACTCCAGGATGGGAACAGCAGAGCTCATGGAATTCCAGAATGGGAACACCAGACCCCGTAGGACTCCAGGATGGCTCCTGGGATGGCTCCTGCTCGTGCATTCCTTCACCACCCAGCTGATCCACACTGCACTGCAGCAGCAGGGGGAAGGAGGCTTCTCAAACATACAAAAGGACGAATTCCCCCAGGAGTGTTCCCAAAAGGAAGGAATTTCCCACACGACCTCCAGCACGGAGGCAGAGCCCTGCCTGGTGCCCGAGGGATGGTGCCCCATGGGTCAGCCTGGATTCAGGAGCACAAGGCCCAGTTTAAAGCTCTCCTGGTGTTGCTGCAGTGATTTTTGACTGGAGCTGCTCCCTGAGGGGTGATTGTCCCTCCCTGAGCAGTTCAGCTCTGCATTAACCACAGCAGCTCCGGGCTGGGCTTGCCCAGTCTCTGCCTCCCTTGTCCAGGGGGAGCAGGGATGGAAGGTCCAGGCCTGGCTGTGGAGCAGGGGGGACCCTGTGCTGTCACACGCAGCAGGACAAGCCAGGACATCTCAGACACAACCAGCCCTCTGTGTGGAACTTGCTCCAGCTGATGAAAATGCTCTAAGATGTGTTTTTGCCTGGAGAAATCGGCAGTGTGTATTTACTTGTATTATAAAATGTTCATTTTAAACATACATGCTCCAGACTGTTTAATATTTTTTATCCCTGCAGCAACTGTCGTGGCAAACAAATTCCACAACTGGAAAAAAACCCTTAGCACTTGTTTTTATGGTTCACATTTGCCAAATAAGTCTCATAACTTTGTCAGTGCTGTCCAATTATCTGTTTCTTTATATCTGCAGTGAATATCTTATGCATTTGTGCCAAAATATTAGAGGGGGAGGGGAGAAAGTGATAATCAGTTTCCTATGGAAATTTTTTTTTTTCTTGTTTTTTTTATCTATGGAAGACAAACAAGCTGGATGTGGCTGTGGGAAGGACTGACTGGGATGGACTTGAGGATGGTTTTGATAAAGCTTTAGACCTGCAAACACCCACCTGGAATTTCCATGCACCTCCTTTTCCAGCTGCTGCTCCTCTGAGACCTCTGCCAGCCTCTCCTGGTTTGCCAGACCCAGCACTCCTGGAGCTGAGGGGAGCAGATGCCACCAGAACAGATCCAGAGGCCGCTGCTGCTGCTGGAAATGCAGAGGGAGGGATGGTGGGGGGAGTTTCCTTCCAGAAAGAAGGAATTGCCTTGTTTGAAATCTGAAATGCAAATGTTGGGAAGAATCTGAGTGGTGGATGCTGCTGGTGACAGGAACATCCTCTGCCTGAGTCTGGACTGGAGCTGTTCTGTGCAGGGTGTTTGATTTGTTACATTTTGCAATGTGTCTGATCTGAGTTCCACCTCTGACTGCACACACTGGGGCAAGAAGAGATCTGTGTAAAATGAGATTTTTTGGGGCCGTTTACAGAGCAGGTCTGTTGTCACCAGGGATTGGTTCAGCATTGGTTCAAATGCAGATTTCTAACATCTGCAAAAAAAAAAATCTACCCTGAATTTTGTAGAAATATTTCACTTTTGGCTGTTTAAGGGAGAGGGGAAAACTCTGCTCTGTAAAATGGCCCTGGGTTTCCTCCATGAGTGTCTTATTTGCTTATTTTGGTGACAAATGTTGTTGTTGTCCTCATAATCACAGAGGAAATTGGGCTCTGGTGCCTCCTGCATGAACCATAAAAATGACATCCGAAATTCCAGAGGCAGGGATTGCAGGGGATGGTGTGAGCAGGAGCCCAGCCTGGTCCTGAGGCCACGGGTGGGAATAAATCCCAACTTTAATATAAAATTTGCACACGGAGTCACCTCCTCAGCCAGCCTGGATTTCCACTGGGAAGCAGAGCTACAGCTCCTTGCTAAAGGATAATTAATTGCTGACCATTATTAATTGAGGCCTTTTGAAAGCCAGGATTCAGATGATGCATAAAAACTTTGGTTAATCTCCCCTCATCATCCCTTAAGTAAAATGACTTCCAGTGGAAAATGTGAGCTGGCCCAGCTCACGGGGGAGATTATCTCCACTCCAGCATTAATTTCCTCTCTCCCCTTTGTTTGCTGCTCACTGATGCAGAAAAGCTCTGTGGGCTCTGGAGTCACCTTGGGAAGGCCCTGGAGCAGGGAGGGGACGGGGCTGGGCTGGGATGAGCCCAGGGATGTTCTACCCTGAGTGCTCCCAGCTGCAGGTGGCAGTGAATTCTGTCCCTGTGGCCACCAAGGACAGGGAGCAGGGACGGGGCTGGGACTGCTGAGCAGCAGGGCCCTGAGGGCACAGGAGGCTTTGTCTGATTTCTCCCAGAACTTGATTAAAGCAGCTTTGGTGTGGAGCTCAGAGGGATGGCAGCAGCCTTGCCCTGGCTCAGATTGCAGCTCCAGGCTGGAGTTTTCTCTCATTTCATGGCAGGCTGGGCTCCTTTCACCAGGATTTCACCCATTTTTGTTCCTCCCCTTGGTGTGGCTGCCCAGCTGCTGGCAGAGGACACCCAGTGCTTTCCCAGGCTGTGCTGATCTGTTCATTGTTAATGTTTTGAACTGCAGGTTGTATTTTGTGCTAAGCTTGTCTTAGGAGTAATCCAGTGCTGTCCATTTGATTTAATCTCCAGCAATCAGTGTGCACATGCACAAAGATGGAGAAATCCCATCATAAGGCACTTCCCTGGAGCTCTGGCTCCAGGAAAAGGCTGAGGGAGCCCCTGAGTTACTCCCAGTTTCCTCCCCCTTGGCTCAGCTGCACCCTGCAGGATGCTCTGGGGGCTGAGGGATGTCCAGGACTCATCCAAGCAGCAAGGAGTGACCCCTGTGCCTTCAGCTGCTTCCCAACTGGAAAAGCAGGAAGAAGCCAGCCCGGGGAAGGACTCCAGCCACGTCACAGCACCCAGGAGCTCTCCTGCTTCTCTGGGGAGCTGCAGAGGCAGGAGGGTGGAATTTCGTGGCTGTGCTGAGCTGGGATGAGAACCAGGCCGAGCAGGGTGGTTGAGAAGTTCAGTGTTTGTTACTGTGTACCTGCTTTTGTATTTATGTGTCTTTCTCCAATATTCAGATGAATCCAATATTTAATTTTTAGCAGAAGGGACAGTTAAGGACTCAGAGTATTAAACCTTCCATCTGCTCCTTGCTGCTGATGATTGCTGGAAATGAGGAGCTTGTGATGTGAGAACAGAGCTGAGCACAAAGTCCCCAAGCCCTCGAGAGCCAAGCCAGGGTCCCAGATGGGCTCTTTGTGCTCCTTGGGGCTTGATGAGGCTTGAACAACCAAAACCTGTTCCTCCAGAGCTGCCTGGGTCATCTTCTGCCCCTTCTACAACTGCCTGGGTCATCTTCTGCTCCCTCCAGAACTCGCTGGTTCCTCTTTGCTCCCTCCAGCTGAGGTGGGTTCCTCTCCTGGCTGCAGCCCTGCAGGGACCCACAGGAGCTGTGGGTGTGCTGTGACACCCAGCTGTGTCCTGCAGGGACCCACAGGAGCTCTGTGTGTGTGCTGGGACACACCGCTGTGTCCTGCAGGGACCCACAGGAGCTCTGTGTGTGTGCTGGGACACCCAGCTGTGTCCCTGCAGGGACCCACAGGAGCTCTGTGTGTGTGCTGTGACACCCAGCTGTGTCCTGCAGGGACCCACAGGAGCTCTGTGTGTGCTGTGACACCCAGCTGTGTCCTGCAGGGACCCACAGGAGCTCTGTGGGTGCTGTGACACCCAGCTGTGTCCCTGCAGGGACCCACAGAAGCTGTGTGTGTGCTGGGACACCCAGCTGTGTCCCTGCAGGGACCCACAGGAGCTCTGTGGGTGCTGGGTTTGCAGTTCCTCTCTCCCCTGGTTGTCCATCCCTGCCCAGCTGTGCCTCCTCCTGCTTTCCCCTGCAGCATTTCTGTTTGTTACTCCAGGCCTGTCCCATGTACACTCTCCCCTTTCCTTGTGAAACTGTAAGGTCTGTTTTTGACATTTTAATAAACTTTGATTTGAAAACTGAGGCTCGTGAGCAAATCAGGCTGTAGGAGGAATGTATTTAAGGACACGGATTGCCAGGTTGGGGTGTTGCCATGGCAGGTAATTGAATGAAGGTCCTTCCCAGTAAAGCACACAAGAGCTCATTGACAGGTAAGGCCCTCGTTCTGTTTACAGCTGGGACAGCCTTGTTCAAGAATTTAAAGCCAAATATATTAAAAATAATTTTAAAATTGCATTTAGTTCTTTTATCTAATGGGACTCAAGGGTGAGTAGAAGTGGAGTTCTGTGCTCCAAGGATTTACTGTCCAATTGCTGAGAAGTCAGACACAGCTGAGCATTCACGTGTCCAAAATTCCACCACAGGGCTGGGAACTGGGGAGCTGTTACCAGCTCAGGGGACTGGGGAGCTCTGTTATCAACTCGGGATTGGGGAGCTCTGTTATCAACTCAGGGGATTGGGGAGCTCTGTTATCAACTCGGGATTGGGGAGCTGGTATCAGCTCAGGGACTGGGGAGCTCTGTTACCAGCTCAGGGGACTGGGGAGCTCTGTTACCAGCTCAGGGGATTGGGGTGCTCTGTTATCAGCTCAGGGGACTGGGGAGCTCTGTTACCAGCTCAGGGGATTGGGGAGCTCTGTTACCAGCTCAGGGGATTGGGGTGCTCTGTTATCAGCTCAGGGATTGGGGTGCTCTGTTATCAGCTCAGGGACTGGGGAGCTCTGTTACCAGCTCAGGGACTGGGGAGCTCTGTTACCAGCTCAGGGGACTGGGGAGCTCTGTTACCAGCTCAGGGGATTGGGG
>VXBI01012881.1:578195-608195 GCA_013397375.1 Toxostoma redivivum
CAGCTCAGGGGATTGGGGAGCTGTTACCAGCTCAGGGGATTGGGGAGCTCTGTTATCAGCTCAGCGACTGGGGAGCTCTGTTATCAGCTCAGGGACTGGGGAGCTCTGTTATCAGCTCAGGGATTGGGGAGCTCTGTTACCAGCTCAGGGGATTGAGGAGCTGCCGAGGAGCATTCACTGCTCAGCCTGCAGTGTCCTGCCATGAGCAGACCCCGAACTCCTGCATGTCCCAATGGAGGAGCTGCAGTTCCGTGCTGCAGACACGAGTCCAGCCAGTAAATCCTGGAGAAGAACCTTTAGGAACAGAGATTCCCTCCCTGCTGAGGCGTTCCGTGGCTGCGCTGTGCTCCTGGTGGAAAGCTTTCCCGGTGAACCCCAGGCTGGAGTTTCGGCTGTCGCTCCGTGCCGAGCCGCGCTCTCCAGTGCTGACCGCGCTCTCTGCAGCGATGCCGCTGCCCCGGGGATGGGGGCGGGCAGGGCAGGTGCCATCCCATGGGACAGTGACAAATCCTGGCACTCCGTGGCATTCCAGGCCCTCTCAGGCGGAGCCAAGGCACACCGCGATCCGCGCTCTGAACTCCTCACGGCCCCCTGAGGGTTTCGCTGGAATTCTCTGCTGTTGGGTTGTTTTTCCTGACAGGATTTACGAGAACACTTTTTCCACTCGGGTTTCCAGCCATGCGGTAATGAAGGGTCTGGTCCAGGCTTTGTGCTGGGCTTGCCAGAACTCGAGCAGGCTGCAGCGAGAGCTGGGGGCTCTGCTGGGTGTCACCTGCGTTCAGTGTCCCAGTCCCACCGGCATCGGGAATGGGAGCGATTCAAAGCCTCAGCCAAAATGAAGAGTGAGCTGCCATTGCCTGGAACGTGGCTCAGGCCAAAGCTGGGCCATGGGCTTGGGTCAGTGGCAGGGAAATGTCACCATCCCAGAGCTTCAGCTGCAGCCTGGCCTGGCCAGGAACACTGGGATGCCAGCCCAGGACTGGGAATGCCAGCCCAGGACTGGGAATGCCAGTCCAGAACTGGGAATGCCAGTCCAGGAACGCTGGGATGCCAGCCCAGAACTGGAAATGCCAGCCCAGAACTGGGAATGCCAGTCCAGGAACGCTGGGATGCCAGCCCAGAACTGGGAATGCCAGCCCAGGACTGGGAATGCTCCAGCAGCAATCAGCTCTGAACTGGAGCTCCCACCTGGGACAAGGATTCAGACCCAGAGCTGTCCCTGCCCTTTAAGGGCACTTCCAACCCCAAACCACTCTGGGATTCTGGAAAGCAACTGGGAATTCTTTTGTTGTTGCTACACAAAGAAAAACTGAGTGACAGACACAGCTTTGCTTTTCCACTAATGCCCCTTTTATTCATTTCTGTAACTTCTTATTTTGTTAAGAAATTCTGTAGCCAAAACCAAAGGGTCTCTTCAGAAAAACCCCAAACAACCCACAAAAAAATTAACCACCAGCAAAGTAAACCTTAATTTTAAACCACAACACAACAACCTCAAAGGATCATTAAATTATTTCCCAGTGTCTCCAGCCACACTTCCTGCCTCCATGATTTATGCCCCTAGAAACAAGACCCATATTTACAATAAATCATGATTAGAAAGACTTCTGAGTATGAGAATGAGCTGCTGCCACCTCATAAAAAGGCAGCAAAGCACTGGATTTTAATTTATATGATCTAATTAAGTTTAAACTAATTAAATTGAAAAAGTCACATTGCTATCACATCTAAAGAATGGGTTTATAAAGCATCCAAGTCTGTTGTTTTCTTCACTGCCTCCACTCCATTCCCTGGGCACTTTGGCCATTTGTCACCATTGCACAACAAAGATTTAGAAAGGGCAGAAAAATCTTCAGCTACCAAGAAGCCAACATGGAAACCATTCCCTGCTTGGAATGAGGCACCTTCAGGAGTGTTCCATTCTTTGTGCTGAAAAGATGTGGAGAATGGGAGGAGCCCCAGCAAGGCCTTGGAAGGTGTCCTGGCAGTGTTTCCTTGTATGCTCTGTGTTCCAGAGCTCTTCCCAAACCCTGCTTCACCGTGGGGGAGCTCCTGCTCAGGCTTCAGCTCAGGAACACTTCCCAAACTGCCAGTCAGGCTCCAGTCCTTGTCCTTAAACACTGCAGTTTGTGCCAGGAATGATTCCCAGCCTTCCAAGAAACTGATGGTTTACATTCACCTGTGCTTCATCATGAAAAAGGGAGTTCAAGGAGCACTGTGCAAGTGCCTGCAGAATGTAAAGCCATCCAATAATCGATGGCAAACCCATGTCCTGGGACTTGGGAATTTAGGTGAAGTTAATTTTGAAATTCCTAACTGAGGGTGCTTAACAGGGTGGATTTTCAGATGGATAAGGAAAATTCTTGGGGCCAGACTCTTCCATATGGGAATCTGTTGGATCCTCTTCCCACTGATGCACTGCCTGCCTGCAGCAGAGGAGCCAGGGTGGCATCTCCCCTTTCTCCTTTTTCTCCTCAGCAGGCTCCACCTTCCTGCCATGCCTGGAATTCCAGAGGCTCCGTGCCCTGTGCTGGTGTGGAAGTGACGTGGCCTCGATCCAGGACAAGGGAATTCCTCCTGAGCCCCGTGCCTGGGGGACACACAGGAGTGTGAGCACATTCAGAGGCACTGAGGGGTTTGGGATCCCAGCTGGAATTGAGGCCAGAGCTCCCCAGAGCAGCTCTGTGCACTCTCCAGGCCTTGCAGGAGGTTTGGGCAGGGAATTGCACCCTGGAGCAGCAGCAGCAGCAGCAATCTGGCTTTTCATCCCCAGTTCAGTTTCTGAGGGGAATCCAGGAGTGTGGACAACACCTGACATTGCAGGGAAGGCCCCATCCTTACACAGGCAAAATCCAAACAGAACCTGAGCCCTTGGAATGGCTTTGGCACTCAGCAGCTCCCAGGCCTGGCACAGCATCCCCCACAGGGCACAGCTCAGCAACTTCCTCCTCATGGGCCCCCCAAACCCGGGCAGTTGGGACTGGGAAAAGCTCCACAAAACCACCCAGGAGCCCCAGAGCTGAAAAATGGAGTTTGGAATTCAGGAGTCACTTCCCAAGCCCCAGCCCTGTGTGCAGAGAGAACTGGGAGCACATTTGTTTATTTAAACCCCAGAGAGGAAATCATAAAAATGTTCATTTGAAAAATGTCAACTCATCACTATTTCCTTGAACCACACACGTGTCACCTTCCAAAGTCCTCTGAGAGAGGAGAAAGGACAGTCAGACACAGCCTCTGGAGCCAGGAGATGCTGTGGAATGTGGAATATGGGGAATGCTGTCACCAAGGCAAGCAGCTACGGCTAAATGGGGTTTTTGGCAATGAACACTAATTCAGGGAAGGATCATTCCTTTAGGATTGCTCTGGCACTCCCAGCTACAGAGGAATTCAGTTTTCTTCATCCGAGGAGAGACCTTCAATCTCATCCCTGTCTCCTCCAATCGCCATCCAGAAGGCTTTGGCCACCTACAATGGCAGAAAAGATGGGAAAGGGAGAAAATTCCTATCAAGTGATGAAGATTTGATACTTCCCATCCAAAGAGTAGAAACTGAGCAGCAGCTGAATCTGAAAGTGCAACACATCCTCTCTGAGGCTAAGGAATTTCAGCAACACAGAGGCAATGATTCAGGTCATGGCAGGCACCTGGGATACAAAACCTGTGCTATTTTTAAAGCATCGATAAATTTTCCAGGAGATCCAGACTTTTCCATTGACTTGTGGAGGCTGGCAAACACCCCCAGTGACTGCAGGGCTTTCAGCTCAGAATTCAGAAAGGGGAAAGCTTTTTCTTTATGGCACTGGGGTAGAATGAGATGATCTTTAGGGTCCTTCCAACCCAAACCATGCCAGGATTTTATGCTTTTCTGATATTTCAAACTTCCAGGTTATTCAGTTTTTGGGAGATACCTGACAAGTCTTCCTTAGGACTGTGTGGTTTGTTCTCACTACTCTTAATCCAGGAACTCTCCAGGAGCAGGAACTGTGGCTTGGAAAGAAAAAAACTCATTTTATTGATTTCCAACCCAACTCCCAACACTCACCTTCTCTGCATGCAGCTTCCTCTGTTCATGAGGCAGCGTGGCAGCTTTGTCTGTGGGGAACGAGAGGATTTGGGATGTGAGGCTCAGGAGTGAGCAGGGACAGAAACATCTCCTGGATCTGGATCTGGAATTCCAGGAACACCTCCTGTGTCAGGATTTGGGGACTCCAGGAGTACCTGCTCTGCCTGGATTTGGGGACTCCAGAACACCTCCTGTGCCTGGATTTGGGGACTCCAGGAGCACCTCCTGTGCCTGGATTTGGGGACTCCAGAACACCTCTTGTACCTGGATCTGAGAACTCCCAGGCACCTCCTGTACCTGGATTTGGGGACTCCCAGAGCAACATCTGCTGCTTTCAAGAGTGTTATCAAGATGAAGGGCAAATGTACTGAAAGAGCAGCTACTTCTAAAGGACTTGAGGCAGGAGAACAGGAATTTCACAGCTTCCCAACTCACTCCTGGCTCTCTCTGAGCCTCTGGAGGACGTGCCAGAGCTCAGGTCCATCCCTCCTGGTGGGTTACCTTTCATTTCTTTCAGCTTTGAGAAGAGCCTTTCGAAGTTCTCCAGGTCCCCATCCCTGGTGGTCAGGCTGGCCAGCTCCTGGATGTCCATTTCCAGCATGGGATCTGAAATACAGCTTGGCTGAAGAGAAAGGATTCTGGCTTCTCAGCAGAAAACCAGGATTCTAACAGCTGCAAATCCCATTTGCAAATTCCAGTGTCATAGAAGAGAAAGAAATATTTAATTTATTGATTGCTCAGACAGACAAATCATGGCATTGTTACAGTGGTGATTAATTTCATGGAAGAAATTCTTGCCTGGGAGGGTGGGCAGGCCCTGGCACAGGGTGCCCAGAGCAGCTGAGTCTGCCCCTGGATCCCTGGAAGTGTCCAGGGCCAGGTTGGATGGGACTGGGAGCAGCCTGGGATAGTGGAAGGTGTCCCTGCCCATGGAAGGGGTGAGACTGGATGAGCTTTAAGGTCCCTTCTAACCCAAAATATTCCAGACTCCATGATTCTATGATACATCACAAGTGAGCTCATCCAGTATTTAAGATTTCTTGCTGATCCTAGAATGATCTGTCCAGAAACAGCCACAGAGTGAATCAAAGAGTGATGAGCTGTGCTGAGAGCTCTCACACACAGCTGCCAAGGAAGTCCCATCTCCTGCAATGCTGCAGTGATTTGAGGATTCTCCTGCTCTGGCTGTGCCTTTGTGCCCCACGTTTCCCTGGGGCTCCATCCTGCCAGGTGTGGATGCTCCCAGCAGGGCTGAGCTCACCTGCAGCACTGTCAGGCTCCAGGCTGTTTGTGCCAGCTCCATCCTCTCCTCCATCTGACTGGGATTCTTCCCTGTCTCCTGGGGATGGGTTGGACTGTCAGGAAACAAAGGTATTTCAGTATCCAGTAATGCATGAAAAAACAGCAGCAGCCAAGCAGGTGCTTCCTGCTTTTCCTTCAAAACCTTGCACTTTATCTCCAAACCTGTGCCATGGAAAGCCACTTCTGCAACACTGGAAACTGGTGCAGCAGGAAGGAATTTCGGGATGGATTTGTTGAGTTTTTTTCAATTAACACCACGAAATGACAGGTTTTGTTTTGCCCAAAAGGGGATAATTTGGATATAATCAAACCCATCTTGAATGGAGCTTTTAGTGCTCTTTCCTTTGGCTCTGTGGCACAGTGGGGAGGTCCCAGCCACCCCCCCATGGATGCAGGGAGGGCCTGAGCAGAGCAGGAACCAGGAATTTCTGGAATTATTGTTTACTTCTGTCTCCAGGGTCTCTTCACAGCCACGGCTCCTGTTTGCTCCTGCCAAGGTGCTGAGGAGACCAAAGCCCTGGGTCCTGTCTGCAAACAAAGCACAAAGTGCAAAATTACTGCAAATACTGGCACTGGCCAGGTGGAAAACAGCACCATGGAAAACTGTGCCAGTGCACTTGAAAATAGATTTTAAGCAGAAATTTCACATCATCTCTAAGCTTTAAACTGTGTTTGCAATGTCTGCTGCTAAATATTCCCCCAGGGAAGAGATGTGTGAGCCATAGGAGATGTGGGATCTTTTCAGTTTGTTGGAAGCCTCTGCTCTGTTAGGATCTGAGCTGGTCAATTCCAAACAAGGCAGCTGGAAAATGCAGCAGCAGAATTTGCTGTTCCTGGTGCTCAGGTTTAACCCCCATGTGAGCAGCACCAGGTCTGAGGCTGGATTCAGGAAAGGCAAGGAGAGACTGTGCTCACAGACTGAGCACGAGAATAATGGCAAAGAAAATTGATAAATATCTAATAATTCAGAATTCCTGGGTGGATTCATCCATCAAATCCAGGGTTTCTTCTCACTGCAAGGTGCCCTGGGCTCTCCCCACTGCTGGCCTGGGGTGTAGCTCAATGCTCTTTTAAAACCCAACCTAAAAAGTGATTTCAAACCTAAACAGTCAGCTAAGATAATAAATGTGGTACACTATTTTTAATTTAAACTGGCTGTATTTTTAAACCTGTTTTATATAAAAGTATGTGCATAATGGGTGACATGATGAGGTGTTTTTTATTAAGTCAGGTTTGCCTAAGTCAGTTTACTACTCAATACAAACTAGCCTTGCACTGAGTAGTAAATATTTGCAGTTACACAAGACACTTAGGAGATTTTTCTGCAAACCTTTGTATTTTAGTCAACTAAAACTGAAATAATGTGAACTTATTGTACCAGAAATAGCCAGGAAACAATGACTTCTGCCAGAAGAAAGATTTAATATTACTTTTTAAAAGAAGTATGTTCTAAATTATTACTCTCATGACTAAGCTCTAGACTCAACTGCTGAGGTGATGTCATTTGGATGCTCTGTCCAAATTTCCTTGCCATTTCTCCAGACTCTCATTCTGAGGGGTTGGATGTGTAACTGAGCCCATCCAGCACTCACATCAACACATCTCCATGAGGATTCCTGAGCCCCCATTCCCTGTTCCCTGCCCCTGAGGCTGATCTGTTCTGTCCCATCCCTGGCAGGTATTTGGGGCCACTGGCTCTGCTTTGTCCCCTTTTGCTGCTTCAACAGATCCCTGACCAAAGGGGTGGGAAGAAGTGAATCAGTGGAGCTGAATGAATTCCCTGGAAAACGTTCAGCTGCCTGTGAAGTCCATCAGGTCAATGAACAGGAATTGCAGGATGAAAGTTTGGGGTTTGCATCCCAAAGCAAAGCAGCTTCCCCAAGTTTCATGGGGCTGAGCAGAGAGCTGGCTTTGGGGAAGCTGTGAAGATGGACATGGAGCCAATTTCTGAGTCATCCCAAGCAAGGCTGGACACTGCAGTGCAGAATGTCCTGGAGAGAGAACATTCCCACACTGGCAGAGGAGTGCATGCAGTGATCTCATCATGGACCTCGTTCCTAGCTGGGATTAGAGTTTGTCCTGTGCAGAAAAATGGCAGTGGCTCCATATTCCCTCCTCCAGCACTACAGAACCTCAGCCAGAACGATTATAAATGTCATTCCTTTCTGAAAAACCTGGAATGTGCAGCAGGGATCTCTGAACAGCAGCAATTTGTCCCTGGATGCATGGTGAGGGAGGAGGCAGACACAACACTTGGTTCAGGCACACCCTTGAAAAACCCTTCCTATAAACTCCTTTTATTGGATGTAAAAGTTAGTTCAACTTCTGGGTGCAATTCAGGAAGTGGGTGATGCCTTACACAGTGTTCTTAAGGCAGCAAAGCCAACAATGAGCTCATCCCACTTGTTGCAGGAGTCAGGGGCTACGATGGAGCCCAGAGCAGCTGGGGCTGCCCCTGGACCCCGGGAAGTGTCCCAGGCTGGACACTGGGGCTGGCAGCAGCCTGGGACAGTGGGAGGTGTCCCTGCAGGGGTGCAATGGCATGGGATTTAGGCTCCTTTCCCACCCATTCCAGATTCCATGATGATCCCATCTCTGTGTAGTTTCACAGCAATCACTCATGATTCTCTGAACATGGATTCAGCATTTCCAGCCTCCTGTTTCATAGCCAAGTGTTTTCCACTGCCTTTACCTGTTATTCCTCCTGTCTCCAGCTGACACATAGTGATCCTCACACATAAAATTAGAATTAACACATCAAAATTCACAATTTGTTCAAATATCAGGTTAATTGGCTGTGATCAGAGCCAGGCTCATTGCTGGCCCCACCTGAGGTAAGCAGCTTCACCTGGGATCACTCAAGCTGGGATTTAAGCAGGAAAGAAGCCCAGCAGCCTCTTCCAGAGGGCTGGAAATGGTTTCTTTTCTTGCCACAGAGGTTCTTCCAGGGACAGAAAAGGTAACAGGAGTTTAATACCTCTGTGGGGAGGAAAACATGTTACCTGGAGAATCCCTCTGTACAGGGAAATTTCCAGAGACTGAAGGGAGCTCCAAGGCCTGGAGAACCAACTTTACAGCAGCTCCAGAAAGGATTTTTTTCCTGGGAGACTCCCAGGTAAGACTGTTAGGCTTTGAGTAGAGATAATGCTGCTCTATTTACTCACAAGCATATGGGATTGCTTACTTGATGTCAACTTGTTTCTAATTCAGCTGTGTTACATTTAATAATTCTTTTGATGGATCTGTGTGAGAATGATGCATTTAATGGTGAGAGAAAAAAAATCTGAACATTTTAATTAATAGGTGTGTGAAAAAACCTGCAGCTTGAGAAGAATTGTGTTGGAGCTCAGTGTGATAAAATAATATGGGTCTGATGTTTGTGCTTGAAAAAAAGTTATTCCTGATCTATCTGTAAATTTAAGTTCTCATGAAAACTGGTTTTTGAGTTAAGACTACACCTTGCAGTGCTAGAAGTATTTGCTACTACCCATTTACTACTGGAACTCTCTGATAACTCTCCCTGCATGGTTCTCAACCAGCCAGGAACTGCAGGTCATTCAGTTTAAAAACTAAAGGTGGATATTTGTGGCAGCCAGTTTCTAGGATCTGGAGGAAGCTGAAAACAAAAGAAATGTTACAGGTTGTAAAAAGTTTTATTTTAAGCAAAATGAGCTCAATGATTTCCCTTTGAAGGCACAGTCAGGCTGCAACACCTTCCAAATATAGCTCACTTCCTGAGGGGTTTGTGGTGGTGCAGCAGTGCTGTGTGGGGCTGTGGACAGAAAAAATCTGGATTTTTCAAGGAGTCTGACCTTTACAGAACACACCAGTGATGTGCAGGAATTTCCCCCTGTGAGGAACTGAACATGTGACTAAATTCTGCTGCTCTGTAAGGTGGCATCTGCCAAATGCAGGAAATATGTTGTTAAAAACCCATTTTTAGCACAAGTGAGATAAGCTGACACCATCTGCTAAGGTCACCTGGTTCTCTGCAATGGTTGTACTGAATCAGAGCCTACCTTCACCTCAGTTCTGATGGGCAATGAGAAATCCTCAAAAAGCTGCATTAAAAAATGGAGTTTAATAATTCTCATCCTGGTTTTACTGAGCAGCTTCTCAGTGCTTTAAATCATTGCACAGTTAGTTGTTGTAGGAAAGGAGGAGCCACAGCAGTGGGAAATGGGACATCAGGGAGCAGAGAGGTGTTGGAAGGCTGGTGGTGGATGAGGCTTTGTGAACAAGAAATTTCAGGCCAAGCACTCGTTAAGAGTTTCGTCTTCCTATATTTTCTGCAGTAGTTTGTGTGATTAGAAAGATAATTAAGGGTTTTCAAGTAAATTAGAGGATCTACACTTGCAACCACAGCATTTCCTTTTCTGATGAGTCTAAGGCTAAAGTGATTTTTCCAAAATTCTAACTCTACCTGGTAATCAGCTTTCTCAGAAAATCATCTGGGTTGCCCATTTTTTGCACTGCTTTCAAAAAATTCTGTGGTTTCTGTACTCAAGTGGGGTTTTCTGTAGCAAAAGAAGTCCTTAAATGTTTGACACAGCTCCTTTGCCAAATCTCATCTCTGCACTTACTATTCTCATCCCTAGCTCAAAAATTTTAAAAAACAAAACAAAAAGCCCCTACAACAAATGTAGAATTGAACCTTTATTTCTATGCTGAACCACGTATCAGCCTGATAAAGCTGATCATTACAACCTATTTCCTACTAGAGTTTGGTGGAACAAACTTTGGGAGTTTTCATTGCAACCTGCAGAATTAATGGAATGTTTAACTCAAATTATAGAGTGCAAATTAAAGTAGAGAGGGAACAGGAGGAGGTTTTACACAGAAATCCTTTTCTGTGAGGGTGGTGAGGCCCTGGCACAGAGAAGTTGTGGCTGAAAGTGTCCAAGGCCAGGTTGGATGAGGATAAGTTGAGCTTTAGGGTCCCTCCCAACCCAAAGCACCCCAGGATTCTGTGATAAATCTCACCCACTGCCTGTGAGTGCATCAGGACACCAAGGGAGGATGAAAGCACTCTGGAAGGTCCCAGAGTGCTCCAGCTGTGTCTGTGCTGATCCAGCTGCTCAATTTTAACTCCTGATAACCCCAGGGGCACCTACCACCCTTCATGACCACGTTGGACCAGACGTTGGCGTTGAGGGCCTGCACAATGCGCTTCACTCCGGTGGACTCGGGGAAATCATCTGCACCAAAACACAAAGAGTAACTCTGAAAAGCCACACAGAGTAACTCTGAAAAGCCATACAGAGTAACTCTAAAAAGCCACACAGAGTAACTCTAAAAAGCCACACAGAGTAACTCTAAAAAGCCACACAGAGGAACTCTAAAAAGCCACACAGAGTAACTCTAAAAAGCCACACAGAGTAACTCTAAAAAGCCATACAGAGTAACTCTAAAAAGCCATACAGAGTAACTCTAAAAAGCCATACAGAGTAACTCTAAAAAGCTCCCCAAAGAAAGAGTAACTCTCAAAAGCTCCCCAAGAAAGAAAGAGTTAACTCTAAACACCACGGCAGGCCTCCAGAGATGAAGGCCTGTCCTATCTTCTCACAATCATTAGAAATTCTGCTCCTGGTACAAAGCAGATTTTTCACCTTTGATTCATGGAGGCCAAGAAAATGTAAATTAATGCCTTGCTTCTTGGGCTGAGCTTTCAGGGATAATGAACTGTGAGCTCAGCATTTTGCAGATATCTAAATTCTTTTGGTTAAATATTTAGCAGGAAGCCTACATTAAGTAACATCTGAGTAAATTTTAGAGTAACAGACAAAGAACTTGAATCTTTTACCTCAAGGTCTCTTACAATGCTGTATAGCATAGAAATATATTAGAAAATAGATGTTATAATTACTTTTCTTTCTGGTAAAGAACCTGAGACAACCATTTTAAAAGGCTTGTAAAAATGGAAAGGAATGTGGTCCCCACAATATCTATCTCTGAAAGTTCCAGTAATCCTGGTAATTCTAGGAACTTGAAAGCCCAGGGAAAGCATTATTCAGATTTTAATTTATTTACTGAATAGATCTGACACTGCTTTGGACCAGGTCAGTTTTCCCATTTCCTCAGTTTAGTCAGCTTCCCATGTTTGTGCAGGTTGACAAAGGGAAAAAAAACCCAAACAATCCTTTGGATACAAAAACGTGATTGTTCAGAAATCAAACTCAAGTGACTCAGGGCCACGTGCAGTAATTGAAACTGTCTTTAGAAATGAATTGAAGGCTGAAATCAGATTTTTTGCCCTTTGTGATTCTGCTGTTTGGTTTGATATCAGAGTCATTATCAAGAGTCTCAGTTTAGAGCTCCTGTCCTGACTGTGCAAACAACTGATGATGAGTCAAAACAAAAGTTCCAGTTTATTTTGAGATGAGCTGCCTGAAATGTCAGAATTTCGAGCAGAGATTGGCCCAGTGTGTTTACAGCATCTACTGTGCCTTTTGTAACTCACCCAGAATGTTTGTGGGGTAAATAAGTTACTCACTGGAACACAGTTCCTCCTCTGCATGAGTCACAGTGAATCAACTACCAGATTAAACAGCAAGGAAAGAACATGTATCCCAATATTCCAAAAATTAACATCCTGAGTTGTTATTATTCCCGTTATTTAAATGGTAAAGAGCTTGTTCTTTACAATTATTCAATAGAAAAATAACTTGAGTTAAGGTTACTATTTTTAAAGCAATTAGTATTTGTTTAGTCTAAGGCATCTTCACTTCTGATTTTCCCAGTTTCTGTGAATCAAATCTGTGAATCTCCCTCCTTGACTTAAAAAAAAAAAAGGAACATTTTTAAAGGCATGGTGGGGAGAGAGGGAGACTTCTCAGCTACTCAAGATCCAATTTTAGTGGGCCTTCAAAGGGGGAAAGGGGTGGGATGTGTTCTAGCTGAGGATTTTACAGTGAATTATTTTGGGTGACTGCAATGTGCTTGGAGAACCTGAAACAGAGCAAATGTTAGTGACTAATTCCTCTCCAGCCTGCAAATGCACTCAGTTATCTAATTTTATTCCAGAGAGGTAATGTGTAAATGCTCTCACTCATGTGAGGAGATAAGGCTGATGCTGATAAGGCTCTCAGGAAATGCACAGTCACCTTTCAAGAGTGGAACATCACACTTCTGACTCTTCTTGATGGGTTTTTTATTTTTTTCAAGTTATAAATGCTGGGCTGCCAGTGATTCTGAAACTGGTTTATTTCCTGTGTAACAGCTTGTGTTGCTCTGAAATGTTTTTAACAACCTGCCATTTTCAGCCTATCATGGCACTGTTTGTACCAAGATAGCATGAAATAGTTTTTAAGTCTTTTTAAAACCAGAATTTTTCTGCCCTCATGCAGCAAAATGTTTCCTCAGATCGATTTTGCAAGTGGAATATAAACTTGTGATGTATCAATACAGTCCTAGGGCAGTGCCAGAAAAAGAAGCAGATATTATTTTTACGTAGATGCTGCATAAACAGCAGCTGGATTTGGGAGGGGACAAATGGAATTTCTCAGAGGAAATAACCTCCTCCTCATCCTGACCTTTTATAGCTGAGACTAAGCCCCACCAACTGGGAGCATTCCATGCTGTAATCATGTGGCACATCAACAATTGCAAGGGGCATGACTTTATTTAGAAGATATTTTGGGGCACTGTTTCATTCTCAAAATGGCAAGAGAAGCAGCAGACCTACCATCCTCATCAGGCAGCTCCTCAGGGCTGAGCTCCACCAGCTCAAAGCCATGCTTGATGCACCACTCTTGAGCTTTCTGTCTGTTTACACCTAAATTGGGAGGCAAAAATGGGTATTAAAGGTGCAGGTTTGAGACCAGTATTAGCATATTTAGCAGGATGTTCAGCTGGGTTTTATCCCTTCAAAGTTGTTTGCTTGTTCTGGAGTGTATGGGAAAGTGTAGAGCAGCTGGCATGGATCCTCCATTCACTGTGGATTCCAAAAATGGAGTTCAACTCCTCCTTGGAATTGAGGGATAGAATCAAATGGTTTTGCTGAGGGTACAATGTAAGTGGGAGATGAAGCCTTCTGTTAATTCTGGGTTTGACACTGAATGAAGCTGTAGGGACACATCTGCACCTCCCAGCTTGCTGCTGTCCAGGACCACAGCAAATGTGTGTGTAAAAAAAAAAATGGAATTCAGCAACAAGTCCTCCCCATTTTTCAGCAGGATCATGCACATGCAGCAGCAGGAATGCCTTTCAGTACCCCTGCAGTGGCAGGACTCAGAGCTGACTGAACAATCTGCTAAAATTCTGATTCAGCTTTAATCACATCCCACTGAAAGATTCAGCTCCTGTTCCCCAGAGTCACCTGGCTGTGCTCCATCAGCTCCCAGGCCAGCCTCACCCAGACTGAGGAGCAATTGTTGATGTAATTAGAAAGGCAATTATGATGCAGGTTAATGGCTCTAAGTGAGGATGGCAGCTCTTTGGGTCCCCTACCATTCTCAGACACTCTGTCACAAACCAGGATCATCACTTCTGGCAGCCACTCTTCTGTCAAGGGAAGCCATTCGGAGACACCTTCCAGTCCAGTTTTCTACAGGGGAAAAAAAAAGTATTCTTTGGAATAAATCCTACAGTACTTTAGTTTCTCATAGTATTAGAATTGAATTCTATAAAGAAATAGGCTTTTTTTGTCTCAACCTTTCTGGTTTCTGCTAAACCACTTTTCACTGCTGCTGGTTTAGTAGAAACTATTTTGAGTAAAATGCACTGAATTTAATGCTTAGCTCCCTAAATTTTGTCTGTCCTAAGGGAGCCTTTAAAGAAGCAGCATCAGCTAGGAATAAAGCTAGAGATGATGAGCTGGATTTGCCATGGTGGCATAGTGACTCCTGAAAACCCCTCTTGCAGCTGGAGGAGAGCAGTAAGAGAGAAGGAAACTGCTGCTATTGTTAGCAGGGAAATGTAATATTTAATATTGATCATCTGCCAATGAATAGAACAGCCTGAAGGGGATGGATGGAGAATCTGATTTCTGGTTCTGTGATAAGGCAGCTACATGAGACAGAAACAGGAGAAGGAAGCAGAAGAGCCTTACAGTTGTGCTGTCAAAGTACACCACAAATGCCTGCACAGCCTCAGCAATCTCTCCAGTCACGTGGAATGTGCTTGGGACCACACAGAGGTGGATATCTGCAGAATAGTATTTGTTATCTATGGTCCAGGGGTAGAAATTCACTCTTCCACTTGTTATTGCACCCACAGCAAGGTCATCTTTTCCTGTGATACCTGCAGGAGACAAAATGGATGAGGAGGAGGGTAAAACCAGCATCAAGAAAGTAATTTGTCTACAAAAGTACAGTGCCAATGCAGAGCCATCTTTAATAAACCAGTATATAACTGAGATTTTTAAAAATTCAACTCCATTTGTTATTCTGTCCCAGATTTTATTGCTCAGCTTTCAAAAGAGTTTATTTTCTAATTTTCAATATAAAATATGGCCCAGAAGCTGCAGAAAGCCTTTTGCTTTCCTGGAAATGCCTTTTCAAGTATTAAGCTTGAACTTAATACCTGTAAACAGGATGTACTGAGAGAAAACCTAAATTTTATTACAACCCTTGCATGCTCATTGAGATGTAAAGATCTGTTTAACTGTGACCAAAACCTGAAGGTAACTAATGAGAAAATAAACCCAGCTCCTACAATTCAGTTGTAATTCCCATTAAATTCCATGTAGGAGCTCAACCATTAAGATGCAGTGCTCTGCCCTTCAAGGTAGGAACCTCACCAGGAACACTCCTGGAGCTGAATTAGAGCTGGAAGCAGAGCATCCCATTATTCCTTGAGGGAAAGGCCAGGATTTCTTGTTCAGGCTGGATGAACTCGTGGACACTTTGGAACACAGGTCAATTATTTATAAAATGGACTGACTCATCCAGAATTGCCTCAGGCAGCAGAAGAGTTAAAGAATAAAGTACATGGCTTTTCAAGGATTTGTATTTTAAGGTACTGAGAGAGAGTTCCTGCTGGAACAGGTTGTTCCCCAAATAGTCTGGAGATGAATTTGAATTTTTTCTGTATCTTATTAGTAAAAAGACAGGAACACCTCCCTGCCAAGGCTGCAGTGATTTTTACAACTGAACTGCAAGGCTGAGAAATAGATCTGGTGAATGAGCACAGGGCACAGGCAGCTGTAAACCAGGATTATTTGCAGCCTTGAGGAGGAGATGGAATCTGAGGGAGAAATGTGACCTTGGAAACAGAAACCTGCAGCCATTTCCTACTTGAGAGGATGAAACTGGAGTCTCCTCTCTGGGTTTCTTAAAATAAGAAGTGCCACATCTAAATGATTTTTCCAGGTTCAAGTTTTATTTTATTTTATTTTGGATAGCAATTATTTTTCAGAGTTAACTGGTCTTTAATCAGATGATATTCCATGCTAAAAGTACCCACCTCACTTTGGAGCTGGGGGACAAAGATCCTGAGTCACCACCAAACCAACCTGGATTCTGAGCTTTGTCTTCTCAGAGGTTTTGCTTTGAATATGATATAAATTTGCCTTTATCAGTTTTTTTGACAGCTAAAAATAAGTAACTAAATTAAAATCAGTCTGAGCTAACAGAATTATGGGTCCATGCCACAAGAAGCTATGAATAAAAGGGTCCTCAGAAATTACTGAAACCCAGAAAATGTGCAGATGCTTTGTAAGGGATATTTTTTTAGAAGAGTTCATGGATAAATTTAGTTCTCAAAGCACAGCTAGAATGAGGCCATGTCCCATTTCCTATCACCTGCCACTTGTTCCTGGATTTTAAGGGGTTTTCTTTCATCCCATTGTGCTGCTAATTACCCACCCTTCAATCTGAGATTTTGCCAGTTTTCTGTGAAATTTCTCTCCCAGTAAAAATGGATGTTGCACACTGGACTCAAAGGGCTCCAGGAACTTGGTGAAAGGATTCAGACCTGTTGGTGTCTCAGTGCTGGTGGGGTTGTAAGAAATCACTGCACAACCCCCTGATCCCTCCTGGCAGGAAACTGAGCAGCTTGTCAGGAGTTCCCTCCCAAAAAAGTCACTTGGAATAATTAGATTTTGGTCTTTAGAGCAAACAAGCAGAGACTACAAAAGAAATATACACTGCAACTCAAACTGAGTTCTTGTTTGATGCAGGAATTGGTTTTAAGGGTTGTATTTACCACACCAGCATTCCAGAAATTTCTTTCCTAGACAGCTTGGATTTTAATGAAAGCAGGAAATAATTTGGTATCTAATTTAGAAAGGATTGATCAGAATCAACTCCTAGAAAATTAATATGGCAAAAGGAGGTGGCTTGTCCAGCTGAGCCCTTAGGAGTGAGTTCTGAGTGAGTTCCAGGCACTCTGTCACTGGCTTCTTCACTCATAAGAATTTTTATAATTCTGATAAATTTTAATAAGCAGACAATGGTTATGACCAATATTTTTGGAAATTATTTTCAGCTATTTACAAAAATATTTGCTCATTTTACTGACTTAAATATCAACTTTTAATTTTGTATTTTATCATAGAGACAAGATAAATAATGATTTTGAACACAACAGAGGACATAGCAATATTACAAAATCTCATATCCCTTCCCATTTTTAATGCTGAACCTTACTAAGTTTTCTGAAAGTGCAAAGACTTTTGAAAAAGGGAAGTTGAAGACCAGAAAAAACTTTTCAGAAGAGTTCAATAATCAGAGAAGCAGGTGTAGCTCTTGCAGTATCCCATACCCAAGTGGTATTTAAGCAGTTCTAGCACATTGTGTGTCTAATAATAATTTTAAAAATTATTATAACTTCATCTTGAAGTATTTTTTTCCCCAAAGGGATTAAGGTATTGGCCACTCTCCATAGTGTTTTTCAGACTGAATAAACTATTTATTCACCCAAATCCTCAGAGTTGTCAGGTACACTGAGTAATTCCCACATTCTGGGACTTGAGAGCCACCTGGTGGAATAAACCATAAAAAATACTCCTAAAATTACACCAAGGAGTAAAGAGAACCCAAATATACTGAGGGGGAGGAGGGGAGTGGCAAAAATCCAAAAAGAAAAGGAAGAACAATCACATCAGACAGTAAGAAAACTGAACCAGTCTCATTTGCTGTTTTGTGATAAATATATCACAATAATAACAGGCAGATCTCTGTTGAGCACTTTAAACAGCTTTGTTTTGCCAGCCATGAATAAAAGCATTCAGAGCACCCTGCAGAAACCTGGACAAATAAAAATTTATCTAGCAAATGTACCATCAGCTGCTTCTCACCCTCAAGCCATTTTCCATTGAGCAGGAGGAAAACCCTGGAAAGTCTTGGAATTGGCCTGAGAAGTTCTGACAGGCTCTTTCACCCCAGCAACCCTTCCCACTGCTGCCCCAGCCCTGCCACAGTGTCCTTGAGTGTTTTACAGTCTGCTGCATCTGATTTAATTTCACTTGTTATACAAAGCAGGGACTTAAAATGCTGATGGTATTTATTTTAACAAATTATTTTATTTCTTTCAGGGGGATTTTAATGTAACCCAGTCAGAGGACACACAGGACTCCAATTTTGCTACTGGGAGCAGTGGAAGCTGAGACATTTCAAAGTGAGTTTAAAAAATTTGATTTTAAATTTTAAGACTTTCTCAAATTAAATAGCTTTTAGTTCACCTACCTTTTCTACCTGTTTCATTCCACTATGCAATATAATCAAAGGGGAAACCTGGAGTAACCTTGAATAATTCCTTACAATTTGCTTATACCTTCCTCAAAAATAAGCTAATAATAATAATTTTGTGAAGAATCTTTAAATAATTCAGTGTCATGCAGCTGCTTTGACAGAGGAGCCTTTGACTGCAGACATTGTACTGTTATTTTTGTTTCAAAATGTGCTTTAATGAGGGAGCCAGTTCCCCACGAAGCCTTGTGCTTGGTCAGGTCCTAAGTAAGAAGAGCTCAGAAAGAGATAAAAACAAATCCAGAAAAGAGATGAGGGAGTTAAGTTCTACACCTCAGTGTGCACAGCAAATTATTCATGAATTCTCTAAAGGCCAGGGCTGTCCTAACATGGGGAACCCAACCAAGATCTGAACAGCTTCTTCCTGGAATCCCCCGATTTTTAAACTACCCAGAATCACACCATGGTTTCCTCTGCTCTCAGATCTTATTCTTGTGTTCTCCTTTTGAGCCATAAAAATGGCAACTGGTTCCCAGGAAAACCGCTTCCTACTGAATGAATTCTGTGTAGTCGGTATGAAGTGCTATCTGCAATTCTACCACCTGCAGAACAGACAGAATTTTTAGCTTTGCCTTGTAGTCGTTCTGCATTGAGAAACCAGTGAATTATTTCCTTAAAGCACTAAAAGAGGCTCCTGACACCCTCTACAAGGGATCGGGGGCAGCGTGGCTGCCCTGAGGGGAATATTGGGGGATTGGGACCCTGAGGGGAAAACTGCGACCTTGAGGGGAAAATTGGGATCGTGAGGGGACGGCGGCGACCCTGAGGGGGGAAATTGGGACCCTGAGAGGGAAATTGGGATCGTGAGGGCACGGCGGCGACCCTGAGGGGAAAATTGGAACCCTGAGAAGGAAAATGGGATCGTGAGGGCACGGCGACGACCCTGAGAGAGAAACTGGGACCATGAGGGGGTAGCAGCGACCCTAAGGGGGAAATTGAAACCGTGAGGGGACGGCAGCGACCCTGAATGGTAAGTTGAGACTGTGAGGGGATGGCACCGACCCTGAAGGGAGAACTGCGATCCTGAAGGAAAAACAGCCCCCCTGAGGGCCGGGGCTGGAGGGAGCCGCTGCCAGCCCGACTCCCGCGGGGGNGCACCGGCACCTCCCTTCCCGCTCCCCGGACCGGCTTCTCCTGCCCCGGCAGAGGAGCTGGGGCACCCCGGGTTATCCCTCGGCTGAGGCGCGGTGTGCCCGGTGCTGCTGAGGGGCCGGGGGGTGCGCAGGGGTTCGGCCCTGCCTGAGGGGGCCGCGGCTGGTGCGTGTGGGAGCAGGGCTGGGGCTGTGAATATTGCGAGTTTTGACACCTTGGAGGTGTTTAATTAACGCAAACACACGGTTTTGACATGGGCTGGTGTGTCCTCACACGTTGCCTGGTGTTTCTGTCTCTTATTAAGGCTGTTGAGATCCCTGCCCTGTGAAACCACCTGTGCCGCGCGTGTGAGAAGTGTGAGGAAACATCGTTCCTTAACGGAGAATCTCAGTCCTGAAGTTTGTTGTCACTGCTTTGTGAGGTTTGTTTTAAAACGGAGTTTTTCCAGCTTTTCCACCGTCAATGACTTCAAATCTTTGGCTTTATATTCTCTTATTTATAGTAGTACAGCATTATGGGAAGTCTCATGGATTTTTTTCCCCTTGTATTTAGGAATAACTTCATTCGAATTAAATCCTACCTAACCCTGTGGGGTTTGGTTACAGGTATGTTTTTTTATCCTAACTTGCTTTTTAGATTCAAGAAGACCTTCAGAAACTTAAAATGGAAAAAAACAACTTGAAAAGAAATGCAGAAGCCGTGGATATTTGTGTCCTCAGAAGAGCAACTGAAAGGACTGAGCTTGGGCTGAGAGTAAGTAAAATAGAGCAGATCCAGAAAATTACTCCGTTTTTGAAGTCTGTGGTAATAATTCACTTGGGCCACTTATTTGTTGTCTTACAAGATCCATTTCCAATCAGCAGCTGATGAGATTTCTCAGACATTGCAGTTCAGAATGATAGTTCCCTTTTTTGGGTAATCAGAATTAATTGATCTTGTGCCTATCACCCAAAATTAGATTTTTAAACCAACAGAGGAACAAAGTTTATCAGCTTCTTAGTCAAGCAAAGACCTGGATTGCTTAATGAACTGAGTTAAATAAAATTAATATCATTGTAATAGGCTAAACGTAATTTTTTCCTTCTAACAGAAACACACTGAAAATTATTTAAATGTTACAAATGGCCAAGACTTAACTCTTTCTTCAGCTGGTAATAAAGAAGTGAATTCCAAAGAGCCCCTTAACTGGTAAGTGAAACAGATGCTTTATTGCAGTGAGACACAAAAACTGAGGTGACATAATCATGTAAAGCACATGGGAGTATTGACCTAGAAAAAGTTACTTTAGTCATTTCCTATTTTAAGTTTAAAAAAAAATGCAAATGTAAATGCAATTCTAAGTGGCTCCAGCAGTGCTCTGCTAACTCCTGTGATTTTACTTCTGCTAAAAGCAGATTTAAATAAAAATGCAGTCATTTGGATTGAACTGGATGGAAGCAGAGTGGCTTTAACAGGTAAAATCCAGGTAAATATTAGAAACCTCACTGCCTGTTTCCCTCTCAAGCAGGAGTTTTCCTTTTGGTGCCTGTCAGAAGCAGCTGGTTCTGCCACCAGTTGAGCCTGTGACTGTGCAGAGGTGCAGCAGCTCAGCCCCACGTGTGTGCCAGGGCTCTCAGGTCTGAAACCACACCCTGATTGTTCTGCAGGGGCCACATTCTGGTGTCTGGTGCATCCCATAATGCTCTGACTGCCCATGGATGCAGGGTTGGAGAACATGACTGGAAGTGTTAAAAAATCCTCAGCAGAAGCAGCAGCTGGGACAGGAACCTTCCCCTAGCCCAGGATAACATTTAAATTGAGAAAGATTCCAGCATCATCCATGCAGGTGTGGAATTGGCACTTCCACTCATCCAAAGCCACTTTTATCAGGTGCTTTTTTATTAATAAATTAATAATTTTATTAATAAATTAACAATTCATGTTATTTAACATGGCACTTCCCCCCTGCATTGATCATTTTCCTGTCAGCCTGAGTGAGGAGTTTGCATTGGGAATCATCTCCTGTTTTAATTGAAAGGTGCTCAATTCCCCTCAATTTTATTTTTTTTTTAATAGCACCAGCAGTTTCCTCCCTGCATAACGGTGTGTCATAGTAATAAAATAAATACCACAAAAGCAGTGATGAGGTGAAAATTGAACTTTCTGTCTCTGTGCAGCCATGTGGGTAAAGGAGTAATTGGCTTGGATAATAACTTGTGTTCTTACAACCCCAAATCTAAATGAGCATCTCATTGATACATCTCCTTGTAATTACCATCAAAAGAAGAGAGAATATATAGTGCAGATAAATAAATTAAAGCGTTTTTAGTGCTTTCACAAAGTAACACAGTTGTTCAGTACTTCAAGTACACATCGAGTGATTCTTGAACGTTTTATGGCATATTTTATTTGTAAAAACTGGATTTTTTTTACATTTATACAATAGAATATGCACCAAAATATTTTCAACTCTGGAAATTTCTACTGTAATAAAAAACCTAGAGCATCCCTCTGGGTTTTATAGGTATTTCTTAAAGCAGGAAGAAACTTGTAAAGTCTCTTTCTGTCCCTTGGGATTTAATCATCATGATTTTTATTAGCAGAATAGTCATTCTATGCAGCTCACAGAGTGCATTAAGAACTATGTTTTAATTGTGATTACTGTCAGGGTTTTTTAATTCCTCATTTACTAATTATTAAGTGCTGTGCCTGCGTTGAGAATGGAATTAATTGAACAAAGTCTGAAAAAAATGTCAATTTGGATAAATATTCAAATCCTTACAAAGTTTTCCATCTGAACAAAGGCACTTTGTTGTTTGTTCCAGTTCTGTGTGGAGTCAAATAATATTAATTGTTATCATTTTGCAAATTTACAACATCTTAACCAGTTTCTGCCTCTAAACACTTCAGCCCCAGTGCAGTTATTTTAAGATTATCCCTGTTCTGTATTTCAGCAGCAGGTGGAAATGGATTTTAAAATTATGCTTGACCCAGAGAACATGGATAATAAAGCTGGTTTAAAACATTCCAATGAGGAGACCAGGCTACCACTTATAACTAAGAAAAAATCTGCTCCTGTAAGTAACTTTTATTATTTTATGGGTTTATTATATGCATTGCTTTGCACTATTACAGTTAATATTTATCAGTCCTAAATAAAATATTTACATGAAGTAATTTCCTCATGATTTCCTGCTTTTTGACATGGGTATTTAAAGATCAAAACATTTTGAGTGATAATACTGGGGAAAAGAAATCTGAAATGTAACAGGTTTATGTCCCAAGATCCCAATCCAGGAAAAATATGAATATACATGGGATGTGCATGGTCAGTAATGTCAGGAAAATCAGGCAGAGGAGATAAACTGGAGCTTGGGGACTTCTGGATGTGACCCAAAGATGCAGGAAGAATTAAAAGCCCATTCTTCTTTCTGCTCTGGGAATGTTCAAATTAAACAAGATGAAGTTTTGATTTTTCCAAATTTCCCTCCTGCAACTGCAAATTTCGGTTCTGCTGCCAATTCTGCAATTGTTCTGCAGCAGTTGAATGTAAAGATGATATTTTTAGCAAAGAATGCTTTCAAAAAAAAAAAAAAGATATTAGGCACAGCCATCCCTCCAAAAAATCAATTATGTTCACAAATTTAGCACAGCACTGTGGTCCAATGTTCTCACATGGGGATGCTCTTCTACAATTTAATTTATGTGACAGAAGCATCCTGCAGCAAGCCCAGTGCTCTAGGAGAAATTCTGGGGTGTTTGGTTTTAAACAACACAAAGAGAATCTGTGAATGGCACAGTTGTGAGCTGCCACTTATAAAAAATGATTTTTGGAAAAGCTGTTGCCCAGACTAAGAGGTGATTTGTCTAACCCTGTGATAATAGAGTTAATTAGAAAAAAGCATCATGGCTAATAGCTTTTTAGAACCACTCTAAAACACTCACAGAGAGGAATATTATCCGACTGCAGAGAGCCATGTGTTTTACCACTCTCCCTGAAACATGCACTGAGCACAGAAAACTTAAATTACAAGCACTTAATGTGAATTACTCAGGCTCCCAGATCCATATTTACAGTTGCTGAGGAGCTTAAAAACCAAGCAGGTATTTCCTCTCTAATTTATTCTCTTCTAAGTTTCCCAATTTCAGGGCACAATGTGTGGTTTGGGGATATTCTGCCTTTGCTGCCTGTAAAATATTTGCAATTAATATTTGCAAAATCCACTGCTGAGACGTGTTTGTTGTTAAAGGTGGTGTCTGCCAGCACTTAAAGGAGGGATTTTATATGATTATGCTATATGATATTATTAGCGGTAAACCCAACGAACCTGTGTGCGGTTTCGGGTGTGAAATGAGGTTAATTTGGATAAAATTGAGATTAAATGTGACGCGGGGGCGGGCGGCCGGCCGGCAGGGGGCGCTGTCCGTTCGCGCACGTCCCTCCGGTGCCCGCGGGGTCAACGAGCGGCTCCCCCCGAAAAATCCCCTTAAAAATCACCCTCACCCAATTAAATTAAAAACTAATTGCGCCATTCAGGCCCATTCCATGAGCTTTCAACGCGGGTTGAGCGGGTGAAAGCGTGGTGAGGTTAAAGAGTCGGGGTTTGAGGTGACCTGAGGGGTCAAGCACAAATCTACCCGGACTTTTTATTGTCCTGCCATTGCAGGAGTTGGAAAAATTATTAGTCAGGATTTCATTGTTTCACCAAAAAATGATGTCTTTTCTGGTTCTTTTGGTATTATGAAGTTGCTGATGCTGGATTTTATCATAGAAACTAAGAACAATTAACTGTTGCCCTTTTGGACCTTTTTGGGTCTAATAATAATGCTTCATCCTCTGCTAAGTTCTGTAGTTATTTTAAAATGAGGGCTGTAATTCTGTTTGAAACACACACAGGGCATCACTTTCTTTTGCAGCCTATATCTGGATAAGAGATGAAAAATGATGAGTGGATAATTATTAAATATGTATACTTCCCATGGAGTATGCAGCCAAAGGAACAGTAATCTGAACTGCAGCAAAAATAATTCTGATGCACTGCTGCAATGGAGGAAAGATTCACAGCTCTGCCTTCTGTTTTCATAGGGCTGCTGTTCTGTTATAGAATTATACTGGCACTTTTGGGTCCTTGTTTTCTTATGAATGTATATTATACTGTAAACTTAGGAACCTTTTCATTTATTCATGAGGTAGAATTTAATATGGTGATGATTTCTAGCCTTTATGAGTTGCATCTTATCTAGTGGGGCTCTAATGGTGATGGCAGTGATTCTGGGGCTTTTTTTAAGCTCACTTGTTTGAGCACAACCATTCTAATAATATCTTCAATTATTCATTCTTTATTCAGTATTTGCATGCTGCTAATCATTAATGCTTATCCTTGAAAGTGTATTTATTTTCAAAATTATAAAGCAAAGCAGGGAAATTCCTTTCATTTCAAGTGACTGGAAGAAGTTGTAGAAGAAAACCAGTTCTTTTGGTGTCCCAAACCTGGTTGTGTTTTAAACCCAGGCATGTGGCTCTAATTACAGCCAAAGCAGAGTTTGGCAGTGGTGGCAGGATGAGACTTAAACAAATTGCTGTCACACTCCAGTAAATCAAAAGAAGCTCCTTGTGTTTATATTACTGTGTGTAATCATAATAAGCAGCACGGTGATTGAATCAAATCTTCTTGTCACTAAAAATAAAAAGGAAATAATTGGTGAGAGAGAGTTAAGTTAACAGATGAGTTCAGTCAGCATCCTCTCAACCTGGAAATGGGAATGTGAAGGTCACCCCCATCTCTTCTGACAAACAGAACGCTTTGTTGGTAAACAAATTAATCTTTTGAAAGGTCACCATTTGTTTTAAGTTTTTATCCAGCTCTTGTCATCTGGAATTGGAGATGGAGTGTCATTTTGCAAGGCAGGGGTGCAGCCAGAGCTGCTGAAGCCGTTTGTGTGCATCTCAGCATTCCCTGACAAAACTCCCTGCCTGATTGGGATGCCATGGGCTGCTGCTTTGCAGCTGGCTCTGGACAGGAAGGGAGGCTCATCCCTGGATTGCAGTCAGGAATCCTACAAATCCTGCCTGGTGTAGGCTGGCCCTGTGCCCACCAGTGAAACATATTGTGGTTCAAGGCAGCAATTATCTGCCTGGCTCCCTTCTGTGCTGCTGCTGCTGCCTGCCTCAGAGAGCAGATGTGGGATTCACCAAAGTTCTCCCTCTATTCTCCTCCACACCTGTTAGGGAGGAATTCTGATGGATCTGGATTTCTATTAGAGAGCAGTAGGTCAGGAAAGGGGCAAAGCTGGATTTTTCCACATATGTGGGAAATGGACTGCTCAGAGCCATCTCTGGTTATTTTAGGAGCTTAGAGAAGGTAAGAATAACACAAGATCTGTTGTTAAAGATGCAATTCCATATTTTTCCAATTAAACTTGCCTCTCCAGGCCTTTTCCTGACAGTCTCCTGAACATACTGAAAAACGACCTTAGTTCCATTGATTTTATTTTGCTGTGCTTCCTCTTTCCCTTTATAGGGGAAGTGCTGTGTCCATCAAATCCTGACAGGAACTTCTTAACAGCAAATATGACAGTTTGGAGAAGATAGATGGAATGATAAATTTATCTGTTATATCCCTTTTTTCCCATCACTATCAAACCCTCAGATTTCCTGATATTTATTTATCAAATCTTATCTTTCTATTCCTGATTTGGTACACAATACTCATCTGTTCTCTGTATTTAATACCAGTCTCTGTTTTTCACTGGTGGGAAAAAATACTTACAAAGATATTTACCAAAAAAACCAATAAAAAAAAAGATGTTCTAGTTAAATATTGCTAGGTAAAAAGAAAACAAATAGAGAACTAATCAGAAAAATCCCTGTGGTGTTCCAACAAGTGCCCTATTTAAAATGAAGCAAAAAGAAAAAATAAAATGGGAGAGGTTTATCCACAGGAGAAAAACACTTTAGAAAGGGTAATGGAATTGTTTTTCTTGTGTCCCAGGTTAATTACACTCAGAAGCACTTGAAATGAAAAAATAGTTTTTTTAGCACACTCCAAGCATATTTTAAGGCAAGTCAGCCTTGGTCTGCCCTGCAGTTTAAGAGCTCCCTTCCAGCCCTGCAAAACTGAATTTTAAAAGTTCTCATGATGAAGCAGTAACATTAAAAGTAAACCTTTCTCTTGCAGTACTTAATGTTATTTTTTGAGATCTTATTATAATTGTGTTGGCTGAATTTTAGTGACAGTATCTCCCACAATGGAAGCAGTTTTGCTTTGGTATCTCCCTGAATTTTTCAGGAAGGAGCCAGTGCAGCAATCAGGTGCTGGAGGAGCCCTGGAGAGGTGGAGGGATTGGGTGGAGTTTTTGTGGGGAGCTGTTTGGGGTCAGCTCTGTGATTCCTGTTCTGCCTGTCCTGCTGCAGGATGGCACTGGGCAGTGTAAATGAGATTAAATTACATTTGTTGCATCAATCCTTGTTTTAACATCATGGACTTTATAGAAATTAAAGGATACAGCAAAAAATAATTAAAAATCTATCACCAATTTAAAAAAAAAATCCAAAAACAAACAAGCCTCCAGGCTACTTTTGAACTCACACACTCCACCTGAACTGCTTTTCCTTGTAGCTTATTACATCTCTATGAGCACAATGAAAATAAATATATTTCATGTGCTGCTTATCATAACAAAACATCATAACTGGGATTTAAATTAGGCTAAAACTGGCCAGGAGTAAAATCAGTGCTGCCTAACTGCCACACCAGCAACAATCTGGAAAAGCAATCACTGTTTAATTCAATTTCTTACCTTTTATATATATTTATTGTGGCCTCACCAAACTGCTGGGGCAGAGGGTGGGCAGGAAAATGTGGTTTATAATTTCCTTTTCTCAGTATCAAGCCACTTTAGATGGCAGCTGGCATAAAGTTAACCTTTGTTCCTTGGTTATTGCTGTTTTCTTGGAACACCAGGACATGGGGATTCATCCACCTCCATCCCTTCAGACAGAAAATGCTCCATAATGGCCACAACTAAACTGAGGGCTGGGATTCCTCTGAAAGGTTCTCTATTATGATAAAAAGTACAGATTTTCTCTCCCTCATCTCTTGTGGGCAGTGTTGTTAGACAGATTGGGAGGAAAGGTTGGAATAGTTAATTTTTATCTCATTTCCCTCTTGAGTTCCTTCTCCCTTTGTAGAAAGTTGCTGGGTGCTGTTATTCAATAATTAGGACACAGAGTGCTCCAAGATCCCAGTCATGGCCTGGATTGTACTAAAAGCTTGATAATCACTCATTAAAAGCTAATATTTTAAAGTATTTATTTTTCCTTCTGGTTCCTTGCCTGTGTTGTATGCATTTTATATTTTTAACACTGTATTTACATTACTCTCCTAAAAACTAAGCAAACTTCCTGAGATTCCTTCATTAAATAGTACACAAGACATCAATTAAATTTAATTAACTTTATTTTAAATTACTGAAGGAACAACAGTAGACAATACTGGGGCCTGTTCACAAGTAGTAAAAGGAGTGGTGCACTGTTAAATCTTAATGAAACAGTTACAGCAGAAATTATATTGATTATTGATTGCTGCAGGAGCAGAGGAGTGGGTGTAAATCCCAATTTCCCCGTGTTGAAGGAGGTCCTGTCTCTTCCCAGATGTGCAGGCAGAAGCCAGGGAAGGGCCCCACAGTCACCAAGCCTTGGGCTTTGCCTGCCTTTCACTCCCTGGCACAAGACATCCCAAAAGGTGAGTCCAGAGGGCCCCTGTTTGCAGCAGGGATTTGGGAATTGAATTCCTCCAGGCTTCCAGGAATTGTCATTTCAATCATTGCAAAGGGTAGGGGTGAACTTTAGGGTCTAGAGCATCATCCTGAACCACTTCTTGGAGCTCACAGGGCTCAGCTGCTGCAAAGAATTTTGTGTATGGTGGAGGTTCTTGTATAAATACCAGTCAAACTATCGTGATTAACAGCTGGTTATTAATTGTTCAATCTTAACTAAGTTTGGACTGTTTTAGCAATCAGTTTGTAGTCATAATTACATGATTATATTGTGTTTTACTAGAGTTGATTCTCCTTTATTCTGCATATTAAATTGCATTGTACAAGCATGTAATTATAGATACCCAAACATATTTTGGAATTAGCACTGGTGCAATATCTTACATGTATTTGTCAATTTTTATAGGCACAGTTCACCTTCCTTCAAGGTGAAATATTGACTATTGAAAGATAGAAGTCTTTCAATTAAAGGACACTGCTGCTGTTGATGTAGAATTGGGGTCTGCCTTTGCTTAATCCTTTCTTTGTTGCCAGGAATTCCTTCTCATTCCTAGCTGGAATTATTCAGGAGTTTCATCTTCTTGCAGGTGCCCTGAGCCTCAGTGGCCAAAGGCTCATCCTTCCAGCAGCACAGAGAGCTCTGCCAGCCCCTCCTGGTGTGTCCAGAGCAGCAGCTCTCCCTGAATTCCCCAGGCAGCACAAGGAACCAGCTGTGGGTGAGTACAAAGCACTGACAACAACCTTCACTGCATCTCTCAGCTTTTATCTCCCAAGGAAAGAGCTCTGTGGTGAGCACTCACCAAATTGTGCAGGGCATAAAGAACAGGAAAATCCAGTCTTGCAGCTGGGTAGGAATGAGATTTCTTCATCCCTAGGAGGGTTTGGTTCATTTCTGGGTTCCTCCTGGATTCCTGCCTGCTCATTTCAAATTTTAAGCACCCCAGTCTGAAGCTCTGCCCAGTGGTAAGGCAGTGGTGCTGTAAGTCATGACCATCACCAGCTGATCAGGCCTTTATTTGCCATGGGATTAAACAAATAACTGACAACAAATAAATGAAACCTGCAATCCATGTTTTATTTGTACAGGAGAGATCAGCAGCAGGCTGGACCCTGAGAACTCCAACACCACCACCTTCCCAAAGCCAAAGGAAGCCATTTATGGCACACATTGCTCTGGTAAAGGGAACACTGCACCACTCCCATCCAGCAATTCCATGGTTTCAACGAGGAAATCAAAGCCAGAGTGGAGGTCTCCAGCTCAGCAATCTGAGGTGCACATTCCCTCTCAGACACAGGTATTTGATGGAGTGAATCACTCAGTGAGGATAATGAGGTTTTTATTTGTGTTTTTAATACTGTCTTCAGCAGAGCTGGGTTAGGAGGTGTCTGTAAATCACAGGAGGGTTTGAACCACATCTAGTAAATAGTAAATATTGAAATAAGGTAACAAATACTTTAGGTATTCCCAGTTTCTACTCTTTCAAGTCTTCTGCCTAAATTTTGTCTGGGTTTGTTTGTTTTTTTTTTCACAGAATCTTATAAAATTCATTTAGAAAGGATGTTAGGAGGTTATCCAGACCTCCAGGCAGAATTACCTGTACCTGCAATATTGCAGACAGCTGTTTTTCTAACCTGTTCTGAAAACTTTGGGTGATAGCAACTCCACAGCCTCCCTGGGCCATCTGTTCCAGTGCTTAACTAACTATCTTCACTGTTATAAAAGAGTTTTTGAATGTTTCATCTCCATTTCTCTCACTGCAGTTAAACAAATGTGGTGTTTCCCTTTATATTTACAGAAAACTCTGGGGGACTTTGACCTTGACTGCTCAGTGCCTGCTCTTTGTTCTTGATCCCCATGGAAAAGGGACATTTTGTTTTTTAAGGATAATTACTGTGTTCTGTGACAAACTCTCTGGAGTTTGTATTTCATCTTTCCAGATGACTTTTGTGCCGTTGAGGAGGTGTGAAAATGAAAGAGAAAGTAAACTTGAGAACTGGAGATCATGGAATGGTTTGGGGTGGAAGGGACCTTAAAGCTCAGGGATAAATTCCACTATCCCAGGGTGCTCCAAGCCCTGTCCAACCTGGCCTTGGGCAC
>VXBI01012881.1:613195-621200 GCA_013397375.1 Toxostoma redivivum
GGTCATGCCAGGGGAAGTTCATATATTGTCACTTAATATCTTTTATTAACCTCCCTGTGAAAAGTACAGTGCTGCAATGCTGGCATGAGCAGAGCCAGAGCAAAATGCAAATTTTAGCTTATTTAATTGCCACTTTGTTATTCCTTTCAAATAATTCCTGGTTTTCCAAGTGATACTTGTGTGTTGTTTTTTGGCCCAGTTTTTAAAACCCAATGTTTTCAAGAGGACAATTCAGGGTAAGGAAATCAGCTGCATTCTGAGGCTGATATTTAAATAGTTTGAAAATAGTGGGCAGCATTTTTAGTGTCTTAAAATTGGGTGAGAGAACAAAATGAAGCCTTGAGACTAAAGTTTAAATACTGAGAGCAGGCTTTTTTCTAATTACTGTAGCTTAATATTAGAAGAGTAAAAAAAAAATAAAATCAATATGTTTTACTTAGATGAGTTCTCCAAGTGCCTGGTACCACTGTGCTGACTGCAATATGTAAATTTGGTAAGAAATGACCAAAAATTAAAGTGGTAATTTTAATTTCTCTCTTATTTTCTCATGTTCTGAGTGCAATTGCCACAGCACCTTAGAATGCTGATCACTTGTAATAATTGTCTTTGTAATTAGCCTGAAATACCCTCTTTGCTGTTTTCTACATGAAAGCATACTGAGCAGCTTTTAGCCAAATTAAATTTTCCCTGAGTTTCTGATGATTTTCCACGTGCAGATATATGGAAATGTAAGGATCTCCTTGATCAGCCAAGTTTTCCTGCCAAACACTGAATATTGAGATTAATCCTGCTGGACTCAACAATTCATATCCCTGACAGTGGAGCTGTGGCTGTTTGCACAATCCTTTCCAATGACTCTAATTTGAAAATTACAGCCTTAAAAATTATAGTTACAGTGCTGCTGTCATTTCCTGCAGTGTTTTTGAAGGTGGGCATGGAAGCAGCTGGAATTGTGACCTGCAAACAGATAATCCAGGCTCAGACAGGCTGTCACTCACCTTTCCTCTGCAACAAAGTGAGCAGGTAGCACTGAGACATCTCCTTAATGAAGTGCCTTTGGTGCCTTTTATCTGTGTGAAGGACAAAATTACCAAGATTCTTGCTTAATGATGGTGTCATTTTTATTTTTTTTTTCTCCCCAGTGTTTAAAAAAAAAAAATCCAGCAACATGAAAGACTCCCAACAAAATGGTCTGCTGGTTAAATTAGAAAACTCTGTAGGGCTGTAACATTCAGGTCTGTATTTAAAATGATAGAAAAACATGAAGTTACATCAGTAATAAAAATAAATTCAGAAAAATGCTGCAATGAGTGCTGTCAGATTCAAAATAAGGTGTTTTTTTAGCTTTTTTGAATCCAAAAATCTGATTTTTTTTTTTCNGAGAAGGAATTGTGGCATTTCCTGGCCATGTTATCCATAAAAAAATCTTGCTGCTTGCTTGTACCTCTGCTTGTGGAGCAGCCTCATCCTGGGACCTGCTGAGCACCACAAAATATTCAAAATGAGAGAGTTCATCCAGCCTCACACTGAGAGAAAGATGTGCAGCAAAAGAGCAAACCTTTATTTAAACCAATATTTTTTTTCTTTTGAATCAGCAAATAAGGAAAAAGGCATCTATTTAACAGTTGTTGATTTATTTTATTTTTTTTTTTTCCTGACAGGATTCTTTTAAGCAAAGCAGGGAATGGTATTATTTAGCAGGGGCCAACTTCATTGGCTCCCAGGAATGAAGTATTTTACATGATTCATGTATATTTCAGGATCATGATTATTTTATAAATGCCATTTAGTAAGTTTGGAACAAAAATATATTAGATCCAGAAATTTACAGTTGCCTAAAATAATAATGTAATTGCCTTTATATATTATCTAGGCACTAATATTGGGGTTTTTTTTCACTGTACTCTTTATTTTTTTCATTTTTCAAAGTGGATTTTTCTNGTCAAATTTAAAATAAGGTGTTTTTTTAGCTTTTTTGAATCCAAAAATCTGATTTTTTTTTTTTCTGGCTGCAGTTTGAGGGGGGCTTTCCTTGTTTTTCAGGATATCCCCAGCACACCCGTGAGCACATCCCTGATCTGGCTGTCCAGCAGAACCTGCAGCTGGGGAGGCTCTGTGACATCCTGGGTATGTGATCACCCCCTGCTCTGGATATTCCCCCAGCTGGCACTGAAAGAAATCTTTTATTATTANTTCTTTTAAGCAAAGCAGGGAATGGTATTATTTAGCAGGGGCCAACTTCATTGGCTCCCAGGAATGACATATTTTACATGATTCATGTATATTTCAGGATCATGATTATTTTATAAATGCCATTTAGTAAGTTTGGAACAAAAATATATTAGATCCAGAAATTTACAGTTGCCTAAAATAATAATGTAATTGCCTTTATATATTATCTAGGCACTAATATTGGGGTTTTTTTTCACTGTACTCTTTATTTTTTTCATTTTTCAAAGTGGATTTTTCTGGCTTTTAAATAATAGAAACGTAAAGGGACAAAGTCACACAGTAAACAGACTTTTTTTTTTTTTTTCTCATGTCTGAACATGAAAATTGGTTCTGCTGTAAAATAAACCACGAGGAAGACACAAACTAGTGAAATATTAACTAAATTATGAACTAGATCAGCTGCTTTACCTGTGCCTGGCAGAGGAGCACTGAGATTTTCCATTTTGGTTTGATTTTTCTTTAAAAAAAGCAGAGGATTTCCTTGCTGGTGGTGACCTCCTGTGAGTTAAGCTGTCCCTGGAGCCCCACTGTGTCCTAAGGAGATTTTATTTCTCTTTATAGGGCAGTGCTGCAGCAGTAAAATGTGCTGCAGCTTTTTATTCCCCAAATTCACTTGAGTTGTCAATTTTTCACTTTTTTACTGTGAACAGTGCTGAACTCTTCTATTAGTTATTTTTAAAAGTTATCTGGTAAATAATTATATAAAGGCTCTGCTTGTGGTCTCTGTGGTATTTTAATGCCTCAGGTGAGTTCTGCCCTCACATTTTTAATGTGGATTATTTCCCTGCAGCTCTGGCAAAACAAAATCAAGGAATGGGATCTCTTATTCCTTATCCAGTCCTTGCTTGGATGGAATTGCAGTTATCCCTGGCACAATAAAACAATGAAAATCTTCCCACTGATCTGGATCAAAATCTTGGAGTGCTCTTTGCCTATTCAATGCCCATTAATTCATTAGCTCATCTATTAATATTTGAGCAGAACAGAGTGGTTAAATTTTTTTTTTTCCTACAGATTGTTCTGTGTGGACACAGCCCTTGAGCCCAAGCTGTTTTCCATGAGGAAAAGCAGATTTCCAGCCTTGCTGGAGTGCTGCCCTGCCCAGCCATGGTTATTAATGCTACCCCACCGTGAGCTTTTGTGTGGACAGCACAGGGGCAGGGACAGCCCATGGAAAATCCAGGCAGCGTAGAAAATTGCAATTTCCTCAGCTTTCCCAACTGAATGGCTCTGTTTTATCATTTACTGGCATTAATGGGATATGTTTTTAAAGCACTTCAGTTCCCATTGATGTTAATGGGAGTTGGGCTCACAAATCCCCCTGCACCACTTCCCAAATCCTGCCCCAATATGTTCTGCAGATGGAATCCCAGGAAGCAGCTCTTCCTTTGGCTTGCTGACCTGCCTTCAGAGAAATGCTGAAGCACAGCAAAAACCCACTAAGATCAGGGCATTAAACCCCATTATTTTTATTTCTTTCCAATCAATTTTATTTCTTTTTTTAGGAAAGCTGCTGAGCAGAGGGTGGGGATTGCTTCTGGGAGTGTTGTACCTTTCTGCCAGCAGTGAGCACTGTGCCCCTTTTGTTTCAGATGCCAACGTGGACGTCATCTACATCTGCCCCCTTGCTCTGAGTGAGGAGTTACTGCAATATTACAATAAACTCCTGGGTCTGCAGGCAGCTGTTAGATCTGGGAACCCTGAGGACATGGCTGACCTGCAGGACAGGTTCAAAATTCTCACCCCTGAAGCTATAAACAGCTTCCCTGTGAGTTTGTCTTCTAATTACTACAGCTTGAGGGATGCAGTAAAATTAAATTGGAAATTTTATAACTTGCAACGCTCTGGTTCACATCAGTGAAATATTATTGCAAGTTTAAAGGCTTTACTGATTAGACTACTAGTTAGAGCATTGGAAATAAATATCCTGGTTTAGCTTTATAGACTTGCTTGAGATAGTCCTAGATTGGCTATTTGTAGGCTCTTGTCCCTTCTGACTCTGTGCTTGGGACTGGGAATTTGATAGATTTATATCTCTAAGCAAATCATAGCAATAAACCATTCTTATTACTCAAAACTTGATCTCTGGCTAGCCCAGCATTCAATCACTGCTGTGTTTGCAGTGGCTCTTGCACCTAATCCAGTGCAGAGCTCCTTGAAGAACAGGGCTTAAACAAAGTTAGGTAAAAATACAGAAATAGCAGTTTCAGATCAGAATAATACATGAATATTTATATAAATAATACAAAAGTGATAGTTCCAGAATAATAATTAATAATAGAGAAATATTAGTTCCAAACCTGTCAAGTCAGGTTTAAATCCATGTGCTAAAACATGTTCTAATTAATGTACAGTGTTTCTGAAAATGCTGCAGTGCAGTGGAGACTTTTCACAGTGAATAATAGTTTTATATCTTGGCTGAGATTTGATTTTTATCAAACTTTGTGGCACATTTAGGGACTTTGCTTGAAGCCCTGCTGCTGGTTTTGCTATTTTTTTTTTATTGCATTTTGACAACCACAGCAGGTTTTTTCTCTGGATGCTGGGTTATTTTTCCAATAGTAACTCCCAGCTATGAGTGTATTAATGCCAAAATCTGTCAGGAGAATGGGAAATACCAGATTTTAGTGAACCAGGTTGAGGTAACCCATGGCTCTTTAGTGCCATGCACCTGTAAATGTGCAAAATCAATCTTGTTTTCATTAAACATGTGCTCTTTACCATTAATAATTCATATTTTTACTGGATATATCCTCTGTGTGGAGAGGAATCTGCTCAGAACTGCTCCTGGCTTCATTGACAATTTGAGCTGTGCAAGGGTTTGAGCTTTATAGGTTTTTTTTAAAGGGTCTTTCTTGTGGGTTATTGAATAAAAAGCTTTTATTGCACCTAATGGATCAACATTTATTCCAAATCAATGAAAGTGTGGCTCGAAGGCCACTTTAGAGAGCTCCTTTTAGCAATTCCAGAAGCACAAATCAGCCTTGCACGTTTTCCCAGCTATTTTGGTGGAAGTGGCTGGAAGGAAAAGGTGTGGGAAAGGCAGAGCTGGCCCTGATCCTGCACTTGAGGAGTTCCCAGCTTTGCTCTCCTGCTGATCCCAGTGCCAAGGACACATCTGGCATCTTGGGAAGCTCAAAACAAAACAAAAATCAACAGGTTTGAGAGCCAAGAACTTTGGTTAATCCCATCTCCGCTGTTCCTGCTGGAGTCCCTCAGTTGTGCTTTTCTCTCCCCCTTCCATCTATCCTGGCAGCTCTAGCACTGTGAAAAAGCAGAAATGCAGCAGCTTTTACAGCCTGACCTCTTTAATTAACTGGAAAATCCATTCTTGAGGGACACAAAGCACATCTCCTCCCTCCAGCCCCTCTCTGGCCCAGGCTGGGAATTGATCCTGTTCCAGAACTCTGGACTGGGCCCTGTGCTCAGGTAAAGGGAACCCATGGATCACAACTTTAAATGCCTTGGCTTTAAAACTGGTGCTCCAGGTATCTTGTTTGCATCCTGAAACTTCTGAAATTCTCTTTTTTTTTCTGCTGGAACTTTGGAGAGTCCCATTCCTGTGTCCTTGCAGTGTATCCAACTCCTTTACAGGGAATTTGGGCACTTTTTGGAGCTGTGTTTGGTGTGAGAAAGCACCATGGCATTGACAGAAGGGGGTTCCTTGTGTTCTTTTCCAGCATCATCCTCCCTACCCAAGCAAGGAAATCAGGATTTCTGCTTCACTCCCTGGCAATGAACATCCAGGACTTGGAAGGAAAATATTCTGTGTTCTTCAGTGCTGGAAATCCCTGGCAAATCCAGCATGAACATTATCCTGAAAATATAGGGATACTTTCCTGAGGCCTAAATGAGATGAAATCTCAATAGGAAAATTATTTTCTTCTTGTTGGGATTATGATTTCTTCATGACAATTTATTCTCCATCCCTGTCTCATCCTCAGTATATTTTTTTTTTGGGAAAATAATTGGAATATATACAGGCCATGCATGGGATATGTTGTTTAAAATGTTTTTCAGGTTTCATCTGCTATGAGTGATATTTTTAATTTAAATTCAGAGCTTATAGGATGTCATGAGCTGCTTGTTCAGCAATAGATTTTTTGGGGAAGAAATGAGAAATTCCTTCCAAAAAGCTGGAACCCTTGTATTTTAAGCAAAAAAATTATTAGAAAATTGCTCCCCTCTCCTTCAGTGGTCCTTTAATCAGCTATCAGAGCTCCTGTGCCATGAAAATGTGCATCCCCAGTAATTTAATGTAAGCACAAAAAGCTTTTGTAAATCAAAATACTTTATTCTCAGAGAATCACTTCAAATACCACTGAACTGTATGTGAAATACATTCCCTGCTATAGGGAGGGGGGGGTTCTTCATTTTTTTATTGATTTTTAGGAGCTCTGGAGTTAAACCATGCCAGGAGTGTTGCTGAGATGAATCACTATTATCCAAAGGCCACCAGCCTCTGTGCCGAGTGACAGAAGGATAATTCCACATGGATCAAATAAATACAGATGTGTAGTAATTAGTTCAATTCCCAATGAGGCCATTTCCAACCCACTAAAGATGTGCACGATTATGGAGCCTCACCCCAACAGCTTTTATCAATTTAAACTGCTAAGCTACAGGATAGGTCATAACCCAGCCTGCTATTAATAATGTATTTATCGTGGGCAACATTAGGAATTAGGGGGAGAGGAGAAAAAAAAAAAATTTAAAAACCATAACACTTTTGATAAAAATAAATATTCTCTTTTTCCAGGAGCATCACATGTGCCTGGCCACTGTGCTCAGGTACAGCCCCAGGACAATGCAGAGGCTCCAGGCCCTGCTCCAGGGCAGGGATGCCTACATGGTGGGGGGGGTTCCCCACCTGGATGATTTGGCTGTGGCTGATGAGCTCCAGGTGCCCCTCCTGGGCTCAGAGCCAGCAGTGGCTCAGCTCTACAGCACCAAGTCTGGCAGCAAGAGAATCTTTGCCAGTGCTGGAGTGCCAACCCCTCCTGGAGAGTGGGACATCCACAGCAGGGAGCAGGTGAGCTGATGGGGTTTGGGTCATTCCAGTAACTCCACTCAGGAGACCTCAGTTTTACATTGTAAACATTAAACCTCCAGTGTGTTGGCTGAGATTTGATTTTTATCAAGCTTTGTGGCACATTTAGAGGCTTCACTTGAAGCCCTCTTGTTGTTTTTGCTATTTTTTTTCTTTTTTAACTGAACTTTGTCAGTCACAGTAGGGAGCAGATGAGCTGATGGGGTTTGGGTCATTCCAGTAGCTCCATTGGTGAGACCCTCAGTTTTGTATTTTAAATATAAAACCTCCAGTGTGTTGGCTGAGATTTGATTTTTATCAAGCTTTGTGGCACATTTAGAGGCTTCACTTGAAGCCCTCTTGTTTTTGCTATTTTTTTTCTTTTTTAACTGAACTTTGAGAGTCATAGCAGTGAGCAGGTGAGCTGATGGGATGAGTTTGTGTAAATCCAGTAACTCCATTGGTGAGACCCTCATTAATGAATAACAGTTTTATATTGTAAATATTAAACATGCAATGTATTGGCTGAGATTTGATTTTTATCAAGCTTTGTGGCACATTTAGAGGCTTCACTTGAAGCCCTCTTGTTGTTTTTGCTATTTTTTTTCTTTTTTAACTGAACTTTGAGAGTCATAGCAGTGAGCAGGTGAGCTGATGGGATGAGTTTGTGTAAATCCAGTAACTCCATTGGTGAGACCCTCAGTTTTGTATTTTAAATATAAAACCTCCAGTGTGTTGGCTGAG